>PVJI01005268.1:0-98786 GCA_004026765.1 Micronycteris hirsuta | reverse complement strand
GTAGGTGGCAAAAGTGATTTAGTTTTCTTTCCCTGTGAATGTCAAGGGTGACTGTTGCCTAGGTTATTCCTGAGAATCTCACCAGCTGTAGCAGGTCCTTGGACCTGTTAGCAGCCTCTCTGTTAGTCACGCGCGCTGCCAGCGCATCGAAGTCTTCACTCTCTGATATCATGATCTCATTGATAAGTGTATCATTATATGCAGGACCTGCATCAAGTCCAAATCCCTTCGAACCAAAGTACACCAGTAAACCGGTGAATTGAAAAACCCTGTGGCAGCACAGTAAATGTAAACTGGGATCCTCACACAGGAAGAAAAATTGCCGTTGGCATTTTGTTGAGATTGAGGCAGAGAAGAAAACACTTGCAGGGTCATCACTGAGTGCCTCGCCCCTTTAGCCTGCTACACGTTTTTGTGCCATTGAAACCGTATCAGGGACCGTTGGTGCTATGGCGGCACGACTGTATTCGAGCTTTAATAATCTACTGTTAGTCTTGATGAGCTGTCCACTTCTGCACAGGCTACACGGGGTCACTGTACAGGGAATTCACTGGTGCCAGCACTTGAGCTTCTCGTTTGTTGCTAAAGTGGTAATCTCTTTTTGTCCACCATGTTTCCTACAGTGTTGCGTGTTAACGACTTCTGTGGGCTCAGACATTTCCAGCGGTTCCTTTAGCATGAGTAATCAAGCCTGGCCTTCAGACAAAGTTCTGTGCATTCTCTTTTACAGTGCCAGCCGGACACATTGTCCATCCCATGAATACATTCACGTAAAGGAGGTGTAACAACCTCACACACAGTCTGTTCAGACATTACATTTTTTGTCCAAACTGTTGCCTTAATCCTGTCCACCATGGCCTTGCCTCCCAATTTAACTTTAGCGCCCCTTAGGACTTCCGCCATGGCGCGTTGGTCTCCCGTGTCAGGGAGTCCCAGAACTGTTTCTGACTCACCTCCTGGCCGTTTTACGCACACAAGGGCACTTTGCCTTGGTTCTCCATCTTGGGGTTGAAGCAGAAGACTCTGGCCCGTCCTTCAGACTTCAGTTTGATCAATCCATAGAATAATCTCTCCAGGCATGAGGTCAGGTTTCTCATCGCCATGGTTGCCCTCCAGCTTTTTAAGTTGCTCCAATGTAACAGTCGTTTGGGCCTTTAATGTTGGGAAGCGGCAGTGGCTCCCATTGGTTCACACAGCCTTCAGTAGGGCTGCATCAAGACCTTTGTTTCAACCGCAGCAATGTTTTCTTTGTTCACCCCATTTTTAAAAAGTGTTATTTATTTACATTTAGAGGAGGGGAAGAAAGGGAGAACGGGAGAGAAACATCTATGTGCAAGAGATACATCAATGTTGCCTCTTGCACACCCTAGCTGGGGATCTGGCCCGCAACCCGGGCTTGTACCCTGACTGGGAATCGAACTGGTGACCTTTTGGTTCACAGGCTGGTGTTCAATCCACTGAGCTACACCAGCCCGGGCTATTCATTCCATTTTTTAAATAACCGTCTTAAAATTTCCATTCTGCGGGGATAAGTCTCTTGACTCTTCCCTTTATTGTTCCCTATTTTCTCATGAACCACTCAATTTTTTTTTTTTAAAGATTTTATTTATTTTTAGAGAGAGGGGAAGGGAGGGAGAAAGAGAGGGAGAGAAACAGCAATGTATGGTTGCCTCTCACATGGACCTCACTGGGGACCCGGCCTGCAACCCAGGCATGTGCCCTGACTGGGAATCGAACCGGGATCCTTTGGTTCCCAGCCTGCGCTCAAATCCACTGAGCTACACCAGACAGGGCCCCACTCAATTTTTTTTTAGCATTTATAAGGCCCATAAAGGGAATTTGAGACAATAAATCTGATACGGCTTCTCAGATTGTTGCTGGATTTTGCAGCAGTGTGGTTACATGGGCACACCCATGTAAAAGTGCCTCCCTTAATCATAGTGTTTACTATAACCTAAGTCAGAGGCAGTAGATGAATATCCTGATCTTCATAATGCTGATCCAGCATGGTTTGTGTAAGAAACATGTCAGTCACTTCTTCTGGAGAGTTCCATTTGCCTTTTATCGGACTTTACAGGGGCTTTTATTCAGTCTGTCAGGCCAGTTGTCTCCTTAGGAGTGACCTGCTCCGTGTCTGAATTATGTATAACCTTACCTGTGGTTGTTACCTGCTGAGCTGTGGGTCCCGCCTCCACCCCAGACGTTGCTCTTCTATTCTGCCGCGTTCAAAACCAATGATACTGCCTCTGATCACTCTCACAACGTCTCAGGAAAGGCTTTCCTTCCGGGAGTGGGCAGCGTCAATCCACAGAACGAGACGGATGCTTTACATATGCTCTCCGGTGCATTCGTTTCTTGGTTTTGTCTTCCCTGGGCCTGGACTACTTTCTTGTGACCAGAGGTGGTAGAGGTGCTGTCTGTTTTCTCAGCATGGTTTTTGCCTTGGGAGAGGCCCTGAGGCTAGTGGCAGAGCTCAGACTGGCCGAAATCTGAGTGACTGTGACCAGAGTCAGGATCTGTCCTAACACATTCTTTTCATTTTTACTCCTGTGGATGACAGTAACCAAGGGATTGTATAATTAGTTTGTTTCTTACTAGTTCGCATTTCCTTATTTATCCAGTGATTCAGCTCCTAGGGAGTGGGGTCTTCATTTCTAAATTCCATTGGTAAGTGTTCCCTCTAGTAACTGCATTACATACCATGAGTGACTAGGTAGTTAGGAGTCAAAGGTTCATAAACCCCCATGCCTCCTTGTTCCTCTTCCCAAACCACATGTTTAAGTGAGTTCGGTCACGCCAGTGAACCCCACTGTGATGTCAGCTACAGAGTTGAAAAGCAGTCCACAGGTCTCCCCTTCCTTCTGACACCAACTACAGAATTTGGAGGTCCCCCAAACCACCCTCAACTTCTGACACCAGTTGCAGGTTTGGGATTTCCCAAGACTACCCTCAGATTCGATATTTGCTAGAACTCACTGAACACCGTTAGGCTGACATGTGCATTTATTGAAGTGAAAGGCTGCAGATGATAATCACGCAAGGGAGAGGTGCGTGGGGCCTAGTCCAGGAGGGTCCCATGCGTGGAGCCTTCAGTTGTCCTCTCTCACCGTAATTCTGGACGTAGTTAACGCCTCCCAGCCAGGATGTGTGGCAGTGTGCGTGGATATTGCCAGCCCGCGAGCCTCCCCTGAGTTTGATGTCCAGAATATTGTTGGAGCTTTGTCATGTAGACGTGGTTCACTGTCCATGTAACTGACCTGTCCCCAGCGCCTCCTGAGGTTGAACTGACACCCTGTGACTCAAAGCCCCCACTCTGAATTACTCCCTTATCATGGGACCCAAGGCCTCAGGTCCACAAGGATACTTTTATCTGGCGTTCCATTTCAAGGGCCAGTAGCTGAGGTCAAGGGCCAGTAGCTGAGGTCAAGGGCCAGACCTTTCTTTGGGCAAGGTTAAATTCTTTAGTACATAGTCTGTTACCTCCTACCTGTACTTTGAGGTAGGAAGCCCTCTGTTTAAATTTCTCTGCCTTTATAAATGCTACCTCTTAACTTACGGAACTCTTTCCTTATCTGTTAGAACTATTTAACCTTAAAACCAGTTCACTTCTGTGTGTTATCTTTACTAACGCTTTTTGTTCCGTCTTTCCCACCCCTCTTCCCTGTGTGGTCTTAAGGCTTTTTAGGGGTAGTTCTTTAAGGAGCTTAATTTTTCCCATGCTGCTGATCAGATCAGATTTCTCACCTCTTCTTGAGTCAACTATGCAGTTGTGACATTTTCTTAGAAACTTGTCTATTCAGTGGTGATTATATTTTTTAATTTTTTAAAAGATTTTATTTAGCCCTGGCTGGTGTAGCTCAGTGGATTGAGTGCGGGCTGGGAACCAAGTGGTCCCGGTTCGATTCCCAGTCAGGGCACATGCCTGGGTTGCGGGCCAGGTCCCCGTGAGGGCCATGTGAGAGGCAACCATACATTGCTGTTTCTCTCCCTCTCTTCCTCCCTTTCCCTCTCTCTCTAAAAATAAATAAAAAAAATAAAATAAAATACAAGATTTTATTTATCTTCAGGGAGAGGGGAAAGGAGGGAGAAAGTGAGACACATTGATGTGTGAAAGAAACATCGATCGGTTGCCTCTCTCATGCCCCAATTGGGGACCTGGCCTGCAACCCAGACATGTGCCCTGACCGGGAATCAAACCGGTGACCTTTCAGTTCGCAGGCCGGCACTCCGTCCACTGAGCCACAACAGCTAGGACTATTCAGTGGAGATTTTAAAAACATACTCACTTAGAATTAAGGAGCATTAAAATTTTGCAAAAATGTGTGGTTATACTGCTTTCTTATTTATAATGTTGTACAACTGAGGTAATTTCCTTGTTTATTAACCTGGCCACAGATTTGAGGCTTTTATTGGTAATTTTAGTGATCTGGCTCTTGAAGCCATCTATTGTGTTCTTTAAAAATATTCTAATTCTTGCACTTCTCTTTTATCTTTATTATTTTCTTAGTTTGATTTTTTTTGTACTTTTCTTTGATTCTTATGTTGTCTCTTTCGTTTATCAAAATATATGGATTAAAATTAGCTTCATTCCATAATCATTTTTACTTAACACAGTTTATAATTATATTTTTGCCCCCCCTTTAAAGATAATTACTATGTAGTATTAAGCGATTAACATGATAAACTGTGTGTTGAACTATTATTACCAACATTGTGACCTACACATTTTCTTTCTTCTCTTTTTTTTAAATTTTAAATTATTTAAAAAAATCCTCACCCTAGGATAAGTTCATTGATTTTTAAAGAGAGAGGGGACGGGTGGAGAATAAAGAGAGAGAGAAAGAAACATGAGTGTGAGAAAGAAACATCAGTAGGGTGCCTCTTGTGTGTGCCCTGACCAGGGATTGAAACCGCATCTGAGGCATGTGCCCTGACCAGCATCAAACCTGCACCCTTTTGGTGCATGGGGTAATCGCCGATCACTGAGCCGCCTGGGCAGGCCTTTTCTCTCTCTCTCTCTCTCTTTTTTTTTTTTTTAAGATTTTATTTATTTATTTTCAGAGAGAGGAGAAGGGAGGGAGAAAGAAAGAGCAATGTATGGTTGCCTCTCACATGGCCCTCATTGGGGACCTGGCCCACAACCCAGTCATGTGCCCCAACTGGGAATTGAACCGGGACCCTCTGGTTCCCAGCCCGCGCTCAATCCACTGAGCTACACCAGCCGTGCCTTTTCTCTTTTTTTAAAACGCTTTATTGAGGTTGTTGGTTGTCTTTGTGGTCTCGTAAGTTCTCCAAAAGTAAAGCAGGTATAGAACTTGATGAAATTTTTGTGCCTTAAACCATTACATGGTTTCTAAACTGGGGGGATATCTATCCCTCCATTCGCTAATAATTCTCTTCACAGTACCTGAATAAAAAGTAGTGTAGACTTCTACATACCAAGAAGTCACCAATGGTGCCTTCAGTTCAGTTTTCAAAAGTAGGGAAATGGATTGAATATTTAGCAGATCTGGTAATTATCCTAGTTGTGTTGGATGAACATGAACCACAACCAAAGGGCAAAGGACATAGAAAGGAAGCCACTTGATTTACTTCCTAGAAACCTATTACAGCTCCGGATCTAGAGGTAATAGGTGTCACAAAAGCTGGGCTTATTCTTTGAATAAATGAAATCGAAGGCTCTGGACTTGGGGATACTAGGTCTAACTGGAGCATGGAGGTCGGGGGCCTGACTGAAATTGGAAAGATTAAGTGTAAATCTGCACACTAAACTGTGGGACCTTCACTCACCTCGACTAGCTTCCAGATTGCCAGTAGTGAC
Organism: Micronycteris hirsuta; assembly: GCA_004026765.1. NCBI lineage: Eukaryota > Metazoa > Chordata > Mammalia > Chiroptera > Phyllostomidae > Micronycteris > Micronycteris hirsuta. Next base: position 92,965 of record PVJI01005268.1, on the reverse strand, counting down.
ACCTTTCCATTTCACTGTTTCTTTCTGTTCCCTTTTCTTGAATTAAGGGTCTTTTCGCTCCCTGGAGAAAGTGACTGCTCAGAAGTGGCCTCTAAATGTTGACACTTGGGGTCCATTTTAAATGAAAAAGATTGCCTTCCAGTGAAGTCCACCACTTAATAAGTTTTGCTCTCTCTCACCCATGAGTCTAAGCAGTTTTAAAATATACTTAACTATGAATGGTTGGAAGGATCATCTGACATGTGAAGAGAGCCACTGTCACATGCCGTACATCGTGGGATATGTTGAGAATTCTCAACTCCTGTCTCTTGTCTGGTGTCAGATACAGAGACTGGGAAGGCTAAGTATTTCCTTTCTCAGATTCCTGGCTTTGATAGCTCTCATCCACAGTTCATGGCCATAAAACAAGTGCAGTTCTGCTTTGTGATGTTTCATAAAGCTTTTGCCTTTCTGATAAAAGGGACAAATGTTGCGGATGTCAGCCTTATTTCGGCTTTTTCCTTCCTTGCATTTGGTTGTGGTACCTGGAACTGGGACACCATTATGTGCTCCTGAGGTATAAAGCCAAGATCATCTCACAGCGTGTAGATTCGATGTTGTTGAACTATTGAGCTAATAACATCAGCTGCCTCTGTTTGGTCTTGTTATGTCATGCATTATTGGTCACTGCAGCTGTACATCTTTCTGGTTGACAGCCACCCACATGAAAGAGGCCAGGGTATACCGGAAGAAAGGACATGAAAGGGCACAAGATAATGTAGGAGCAAAAGGGTATGTAAAACAAAATGACGACATCCTGAAAGATACAGCAAGCTGCTGTGACTAAGAATGTCTGGGAAAGAAGTAACAAATAAAAAAAAAATGCTCTTGAAACTATGAGAGCTGAAATAAAAAGTTGACATGTTTGGTAGATAAATTCTAGTTAGTCCTTTAGAAACAGAGCAAGAAGAGCAGAAAGAAATTATTATATGAATAATACAAGAAATTTGCTTGAGAACCTGGAGTTGCCAGTCCGAAATGACCTATTTGGTGCCAAGTACGCTGCTTGTCAAAGAGACCTGTACAAAGGCATATTATCATTATCATAGAATGACAGTGTGTGTGGATTAAAATAATCAACCAAATTTCCAAAGAATAGAAGTAGGTGACCCTGCAATGAAATGGGAGTTTAAGTAGGATCTTTAAAAATAACAACACCAGGAGACAGAGGATGCTCAAACAGTGACTTCAAAAGTTGAGCGGTGAGAGGGAAAGATTTTCAACCTAGAATTCTATAGCTTACCTACAAATCAGTGTGAGCGTGAGATGCAGACAGTTTCTAGCGTGCAGGGGTTCAGCAGCTGCCTCTCATGGACCTCTTGCTGCAGAGCTATTAGCAGTGTTAGTGAACCAGGACAGCGAGCGGGCGTGCCCAGCGCGGCCGCCGTGTGGTCGCCGTGTGGTCGCTCCTCCGGGCTGAAGTGAGGGCTCAGGGCCCTGCGAAGGACGTCTCCAGGGAAAAATGGGCCACTTCTATGAAAGTCGTTAGATTAGATGACTGGACAAATAATACAACTTTCTTCTATGGTTGATGGAACATGAGGAACATTAGGCGCATTGAAAATTAAGCAAATGAGAACAGAAGGCATTTATTAATTCCAAGAAAAGTTCTACAAGAAAAGAAATTATTATATACTTGCCTCGTTATCAGAATATTTACATAGTCGTTTATTAACAAGCGAAGTTGCTGTCCCCAAGGACATGATGTGACTGATTATTGTTTTAAAAGAGTCACACTAGCTCTGGTGAGGGGGGATTTCAGGGGAGCAAGGACTGAATCAGGTGGTTAATTAGGAGGCTGTTTTCAGTAATTTAGTCAAGCAATTTGGTGGCTTAAACTGGAGTGCTGACATTGGAGATAGTAAGATGTCAAATTCTACATATATTTTGGATTTAGTCCTGAAGTCAGGATGTATGGATTTGCCGATTTATGGGTTGTGTGAGATAGAGAGGTATCGAGAACACCAAGATTTTTGGCTTTCAAGTTACTAAGAGTAACTGGAAGGATGGAATTGAATTTACTGAGGTGGGGAAGACTGCGGGAAGACCTGGTTTGTCAGGTGTATTTAAGGAATTGGTAGTTCAATTTTGGCCATATCTGAGATTTTATTTGAGGGGGGACTCCCAAAACCCTGGAATTTATTTATAAAAAATTCTGTACTTATCTCACATGTTTAAACATCAGTCACTTTCAAAGTACTCTCCATTTAATGCATTACACCTATCTAGATGTTTTTCTACTGCTCAGAACAATTTTTGAACTTGTCGATTTTGATGCCTTTTAGTGCTGCTGCTGGTTTTTGTTTTACCTCTTCTATGTCATCAAAATGTTTCCCTTTGAGCACTTTTTCATTGGGTAAACAAACAGAAGTCACTCTGGGCGAGATCGAGAGAATAGGGAGGGTGGGACGTGGAGGTCATGCCATTTTTGGTCAGAATCTGATGACCACTCAGCGTGGTGTGGGCAGATTTGCCCCTACATCACCCATCGTGAAATGGGCAAAGGCGGCGAATCTTCAGAAAACTTCACTGAAGCGGAACGCAAGTCTCTCACAACCATGTCAGCTGGTGCGCTGACACAGGTGGGTTCCTAGAACTCTCTCCTAGCTGGGGAGGCCTGCACGACCAGAGGCCTGCCCTCCAGAGGTAGTTCTGGGGGGTTTTGTGGGGGCGGTTCCCCTCATAGTAACGTAAGCACGGGCTACTTTATGGTAAAACTGGATTGGGCATGATAGGAGGGGTACAGAGGCTGGTAGTACAGGTTTTGAATTCTTGATCGTCTAAAGCTGATAAAGCTGTTCCCCCTGTTTTAGAAGGTGTCGGCTAGGCTGCCCCCATCGGGCAGTCAGAGAGGGTCCTCACGGTCCGTCCACCGTCTCAGTCCCATTAACTGTCGTCACGGGGCAGGATGGAACCCATAGGTTTGGGGCGCAATTTCTTCTCCTGAAGTGAGGGTCTTGCATAAATCTGCACGTTCTAGGACCGCACAGGTCTGGCTCTTCTATCCGCATCTGGGGTGAAGGCGATAAGTTGTTAGAACTACAGTTTCTTCCCCGTGAACAGATTGAAAGAGATTGCGGCAGGCCCCGCCCCTCTCAAGCATCGACATTTGTTCTCTCTCCGTCATTCTCTGCTTTAAATCTCCTAGGGCTGCTATTAAAATTATCACGTTCTTTATTCCTGTCACCCAAGAAAAGTCCTGCACTCCTCGGTGTCTCCTCATCTGCCATACTGTAATTCCCGTAAGGCTCTGCACGTGACAGTTTGTCTTCTCTCTGCCACTGCGTTCTCTGGGACTCCTGGTTTGTTCCCAGCAGGATCTCCGTGTCCTGTCTCCTTGGTCCTTTTCTGTGCTCTGCTGCGATGGGAACAGCTCTAGGACGTGCTTCCCCTTCTGCCCTCCTAACGGTCGCTGTTCTTTCTTCGATATCCCATGTGTCAGTGGGCCTGGAGGCATGAGGTCCATCTTCTACTTGCTGTTTTTTAGACCATTCTTCCTCAAAAGCTTCTGAATTTTAATCACATATCATTACTCACTTGTTGGTGTTAAAAGACCTTGGGGCATCCCACTTCATCTCTTAAAGATCTGAGTTCCTAACTCTGGTCATCTGTGGTCTTCTACTACTGTCTTAATCCCTAGTGCTTTTCGTATTTGATCCTTCAGACCCTAGTCTGCACGTTCTGTGAACTCCTTTCTAAGGCTGTTTCATTTACATTGCCACTCACACCGATGTCCATACCCTGGACTGTGGCATTTCCAGTAGTTCTTTTCAATTTCAGGCATTCCTGTCTGTGATCACATTTGTCGTTCTAGCTTATTCTGCTTAGTATTAGCCCTCCACATTTATTTACCGTACGGTGACTTGAATTTTAATCCATTGCTAACATACCTTTCCTTTACTTCATTTCTTTCTGTTCTCACTTAACCCTTTTTCAGTTTAATTTCAACAGTAATTCTGTTCTTTCCCTTGGCATTTAACCTTGACTCCTATATCCCACTTGGTTGAACTTGCTGGGCAAAACCACAGTCGTGATGAAACCCAGCTTCCTTTCTGTCATGCTTTGCTCATGCAGCTGAGCATCTCAGGAGGGAAAAAATGCACAATGACACCGTCTAGTCTTACTTTCGGCTGGTCCGCTTATCTCAAGTAGACCCTACTGTTGACTGGCAGCCATACGGTGCATTCACGCCTTCTCCTGTCACGGGTGCCGGCCTTGCATCCTCAGTCCTCACTCCCAGATGCTGACATTGCTTTCTACTTCACTGAAAACATTGAAGCAGTCAACAGAGAACTTGAACAGATTCTGCCTGCACGTCTACTTATCTGCCAAGCACCTGCACCCCCATTTCCACATTGCGGTTCGTTATCTCGCTTGAACTCTCTTATAAAGCCCATTTCTCCACTTACGCACTTAGATTTCATCTCGAATGGACAGTGACGTTGCTTCGGCAGTTTGGCCTTTTCTGCCGATGTCAGTTTTTCCGTCTTTAGTAGTTATTCCTATCAGTATTTCGATACTCTGCTATTTTTTTCCTATCTTTAAACAAAACACCAAATCTTTTCTTTAACCTACTTTCTCTACCAACAGCTGTTCCTACTCCTCTTGGTGGCAAAACTTTTTGAGAGGATTGCTTGTAGTCATGGTCTCCGACCTTTCCTGTGCCGTTTTCTCTTAGATACGCGCACACTGCGCTGTCGGCGCTGCTCGCGTCAGGTCGCCGGTGGCGCTGCTTTACTGAATCTAGAGCCCCTTTCCTGGGGGTCACCGACTGCCGTCTACATCAGCCACACTTGACGTGCTTGGTCATTCCCTCAGTACATTCCAGTTAGCTGGCTACCAGGAGAGCACATTTTGTAGTTGTCTTCCTACTACACTGCTTGCTGCTTCTGAGTCTCCTTTGCTCATTTTCCTGGGTCTCTTAACGTTGGCTGTGCCAGGCCTTAGTCCGTTACCTACCTCCAGCTGCAGTCCTGTGTCTTTAAGTGCCACTCATGTGCTGGTGATGTCCAAATTTATATTCCTTTCTCAGTGTTTCTGTACGTCCCCTTGAGTGTTTGCTTTATCAAATATAATCATCTTCTCCAAACCTTTTTCACTGTCAGCCGTGCCCCATCGCAGTTTGTGACCGTTGGGTATTTTTCTGTTGCACAGATCGGATATCCTGGCACTGTTTTTGCCTCCACTGTTTTTTCACGCCCAAACCCAAATTCACAGGGACGCTCTGTTGGCTCCATTTTTTATTCACTCAGTCCCAAGAGCCTACCTAGAACAGGACAGATGGTTGGTAGAACCATTTATAATGGTTCGACTTAGAACTTTTTGACTGAAAACCTTTGAATTTTGCTCTTTTCCTGAGCTAGTTGTATGTGCTGTGATAGTCTCTTGTGATGCCGATCGGCGGCAGTGAGGCGACTGTGCCAGACTGTAGGCTCATGGGAGTGTTCTGAGCACGTTTAAGGGGGCTTGGCTAAGCTTTGAATTCAGTAGTTAGCTGTAGTGGATACGCTTTTGACAAGGTATCTTCAACTTAACAGTGGGTTTACGGGGACATGGCTCCATCGTAAACTGAGGAACATCTGCATGACAAAGGTTTAGACCATTTCACTCACTAACAGATGTTTATTAATTTGGATAGAGGGAAAAAAGAAGTAATAGAGCTGCCTGAATATGGGAGCTATTAATTGTATGTCTGTATTTTCATAGAAATCAATTTTTAGTCATAAAATTAGTTGCGGTCCCTTTGCTCTATCTCCTAATTGAAGGCCCTTGCTCTTTTAATTGAAATGTTTTAATCATTTTCTATTTAATGTAATTATTGATATGGGTAGGTCTAAGTTTGCCATTTATTTTTTATTTTCTGTTTTTCTCTTTTGTGCTTTTGTCCTGTTGTTTCTTTCCTGTCATCTTCTAAGTTGAAACTTCTTTTGGTATTTCATTTTACATCCACTTTTGGCTAAAGTTACACCTGTTATTTTTAGTGATTTTGAGCTGGGGCTAATGATAGGTAACTTTAACTTAAAGTCTATTTAAAATATTGTATTGTTTCTCACTTCAAAATATAGTAACCTTACAAAAGAATAATTTAGTTTATCAGACCCTTATCCTTTGTACTAATGCCATATCAGTTATTCATGCATACATTATAAACTTTACCTTAAAATGCTTTTTAAAAAATATGGTTTTAATCCTCACCTGGGGATATGTTTTTTTATTGATTTCTTTTTTTAGAGGGTAAGAGAGAGAGGCAGAGAGAGAAAAATCAGTTGGTTGCCTTCTGCCCATACCCTGATGGGGGATTGAACTGCAACCTTTTGATGTACGGGACGATGCTCTTTGAAGTATACGGGTTACCCTCTCTTACCATGTTTTTTTTGTTATGAAGAATATCCTTCAGCATTTCTTGTTTTGCAGGTCTGCTGAGAAGGAATACTTCAGCTTCTGTTTAGCAGAAAATCCTCAGTTTAGAAGGATGTTTGTACTAGAGAATTCTGGATTGACATTTTTTTTAACATTTAAAAGCTGTCAATGCTTTGTATTTTGGCCTCTTTGTTTTTAATGATATCATTTATATTCTTCCCTGAATGTTGTATGGTGGCTTTCTGGCTTTTTCAAGATTTCCTCTTTTTTCTTTGGTCTTTACCATTTGACTGTGGAGTTGTTACATAGATATTCCATTCTACAGATTGTGTGTGTGCTTCACTGAGCTTCTTGTATCTGTGTTTCTGGTTTTTTTGTCAATTTTGGGAAGTTGGCCTTTACTCTTTAAAACAATTTCTCCCCCACATTCTTCCTGTCTTGTGGGAGTCTAAGCACACATTATGTTAGATGATTTGATTTTGACACACAGGTCTCTGAAGCTTTGTTCAGTTTTCTTCCGTCTGTTTCCTCCTCTTTAGACTTTGCAGCTTTTCGGTTGTGTTCTTGTCACTGACCCTTTCTCCAGCCATCACCCATTTGCTGCCAAGCCCGTCCAATGAATTATTTCAGTTATTGTACTTTTCTGGAATTTCCTTTTTTTGTTCTACTGAGATTTCCTGTCAGTTCACTATTAAGAACCTGTTTTCATTTAAATTTTGAAAAAATATGTAATAGTCCATTTAAAGTATGCTAAATAGAACATCTGGACTATCTTGGTGTCAGTTCTATTGAGTATATTTTTGAGTCATGCTTCTTTCTTTGAATGCCTAATGAGTTTTTTACAGAGATCTGGACATTGTGGGTAACACATTATTGAAACTCTGGATTCTGTCTTCCTCTGCAGACTCTTAATTGTTGTTCTAACACGCAGTCACATTAGTGATTGATTACCTTGATTTTTGTAAGCTTGGCTTTATACTTTGCTAGGGATGAGTTGTGAAAGCCCATTATATTGTCTGAGCCTCTGACTTGTTTGGGCTCAACTTCTGAACTCGGTTTCTTGAAAGATCATGTGACGGCTTGGTTGTAGGCTTTGTTATGACAGGATAGGCCTAGGGTAGAACTTTTCCAACTGTAGTTCTTTCCTTTAAGGTGTGGCCTTCTGGCTCTCAGATGCCTGGAAGGTGAACAGAGTGTCTCTTCCCCCACTGGCTCATCTGGAGTTCGGTCTCCCAGAACTGCTTGACCTTTAGGTTTTTTACCTTCCACTGCCAACTTCATAGCAGCTTATGACCTCATCCTGTGCTTGTGCAGCTCAGACACTGTGTGTGGATTTGTGAGGAATTAACTCACTCTGTATCTTCCCCTCTCCCTTAGCCTCCCGCTCCTCAGCCTCACCCTGCACAGCTCCGTCTATGCCAGTTCCTGCTCTGTGGATTCCCGGTGCTGAGTGGTTCCAGACTCTGATTTCTGCCTCCTCAGCTCAAAGAGACTTTTGTCCTCTGCTTGATCTCTGGTTCTCTTTGCCAGTTACCATGGAATTGTCTATCGACAGAGAGGCAGGGTGACTGTGATACTCTGCAAAGGATGGTAGAATTTCTCTGAAAATGAGTTTAGCAAAGGTTCCCCAATGACTGAATACAGTTGCACCGTATATCTTTGTCTTGTTTTTAGTTTTTGGTAGCAGGGCTAGCCTGGTACCCGTTAACTTGGTCATGGCTGAGAGTGAAAGTCAGCTTTGCTTCGCCTTAATATTTTTTATCCCAGTTGCAATTTTGTGTATATAGTTAGAGAAGGATATTTGTAGATTGTTTTTGAGTACCAGTGTGGTTTAAGAAAGAGTGGTTACTTAAAACCTAATATCAGGCATTTTTATTAAAGAGTAAGATGGTTTATAGTGGTGGTTACTTGAACTATGTAAGTAACATTTCTCCCAAATATTTTCCTAAAGAAACAACTTTCTTGGATTTAGGCCTTTAAACTAAAAAATGAGTGGATGGATGACTATCCAGATAGATAGTCCTTGATATATATTAGAGCTACCTAGAGACCTTAAAAAAAATGCTGATCCTTTAATGCTACTCCAGACTGCCTAATAAGAATCTTAAATTACATGTTGGGTATTAAAATTTTTAAAGTCGTTTTGTTTTTAGATTTTGGTTTTTTAGGGCAGGTAGAGAGGGAGAGAAACATCAATGTGTGAGAGAACCATCCATGGTTGCCTTCCATACGTCCCCAGCTGGGGACATGATCTGCAACCTAGGCATGTACCCTGACTGGGAATCAAACCAGTGACTTCTCAGTTTGCAGGCTGGCACTCAATCCACTGAGCCACACCAGCTAGGGCTCAAAAGTTTTTTAAGTATTTTAAGAATACCGTCGGTGTTTCTAGTTTTTTCAGTGGAAGTTGAAAACCACTACTTCAAGAACCACCTTTGCCAAACTTATTTTTGTTTTTGTCTGCAAATTCTTCTAAAGTTGAAAAAGCTTTTCAGATGAGATCCACATGGCTGGTAGAAATGGCGTAGAGATTCATTTGTACTGTCAGTCCTCAGGGAGCTATGTTTAGAGCTATGGAGACAGGTAGAAGTTTCTGATCTAAGCATAATGTTTGTGTAAGGTACATTTATCGTCAGAGCAAAAGCAGCTTATTTATTGAACTTTTATTCAGTATTCATTAAGCTCAGCTCAGTAGATATTTGAGTGCTCACTGTGTACCAGGTACCGTACTAGCTAGTGACTATAAAATAATTTAAAAAACGGAGACTGGTATTGCTATCTTGTATTCTTTTAGTCTGTATGAGACTTGAGATTGAGTGTGTGTTTTGATAGTAGTTCATTTCAGCTATTATGTCCAAAATAGAGTTAATTCATTTTGGTTTTGCTGGGAAAAAAAGCCTTGTGAATTTTAATGTCATAGTTTGTGGGCCTATCAAACAAACTGAGGAACTCGTAGGCTCAGCGAGTCAGTCACCCAACAGAGTGATTGCTTTTATGCCTAGAAGAGAAGAATTGAGCGTGGCTAAGAGCTAGCCTGACGGAGCGGAATACCAGCAGAGGATCTGAGAAAGAAACGTACTATTCAGAATGATCAGTTATCCACTTGGCAACGGGCCATATAGGTTGAGACTGTGTTGGTAAAACTGTCGTTAATCGGTAAAATCGCGACAAGAGTAAAAACCCTATTGGTTGGTCATTTTCTGTCGCAGCGACCGAAACCTGCCTCTGAACGTCTGTGGATGACCTCTGGTCTCTGCGTGGCTGGTTCCTGTCTCTGAGGTCGAAGTAGAACTGTCATCGTTCTGGAACTCTGACCTGTGTGCCGCCTAGAAGTTCTTGCTACTTACGTCCTCTCTTATCACATCACTCCATTTACATTTTTTCTCACTAATGAGAATGGAAAGAAAGGAGAGCACCCTATTTTGTATTTTTTACTGGAGCATACAAAACCTTTAATCCTTTCTGGCAAATAGAAGAATTCAGTGCATATCCATGCATACTTTTAAAAAGTTTTTAGTGGGGGGGTGGGCCTTAAAATATAGTATAAAGAGTAACTAAAATACCTTAGAAAATCTGGATTTTTGGTAGTTTTAAAAAATTTTTATCTAACTACTTGATAAATGAAACTATTAGATATTTCTTTTAGTTCTGTGAAAAAAAAATTGCTGGAGCACTAAAGGGTATCCTGATCCAAGCAAGTTCGGGGCCCCGGTTGGGGCTGTTGGTCAGTTGGAGTGTTGTCCCAGAAACCAGACGGCCACAGGTTTGGTATCTGGTGTGGCGTCGGTTCCTGGTCAGTTTCTGGTGGGGGTGTGAATGAGGGGCAACCAGTCGATGTTTCTCTCTCACACTGATGGTTCTCTCTCACCCCCTCCCCTCTCTAAACATGAGTGAGCGTGTTTTCTGGTGAGGATAAAAATAAAATATTTAAATGAAAAAAGAAAGTTTGGGAACCTCCTGGCTATAGTTTACCTATTCTTTTTCTGATAATAACTTGGGTTGCTTCTAGTAGTGTGAAAAATAAGAAAGAATATTTCCTAGATCTCCAGGGATACATGTGCATATGTTTCTGTAGGATATGTATTTTGGATAGGAGTTTGTTGGGTTTATTTATTTTTTAACTACAGGTTCAGATTTTTTTGTGGTACAGGCATTCTATTATATCAGTGTTGCAAAGTGATGTATTTCTATAAACTTGTTCATTTTATCTAAATTTTCAAATTTCTTGACATCAGTTTTCATGAATATCTTTTTAATGTCTTCAGATCTGTAGTGTTGGTGACCTCTTTTAAATCCCTGGTATTAGTTACTTGTGCCCTCTCTTTTTTTTTTTGACCAGTCATTTTACAGATTTGCTAATATTAGTTTTTTCAAAAAACCAAGTTTTGGTTTGTTGATGTGTACTAAGTTATATATTTTTTCTATATTTTCTGTATCTGTCTTACTTAATTCCTTTTACTCTATTTGGGTTTGTTTATGTTTCTTTTTTCCACTTTCTTGAGATGAATGCTTGGCTTACTAAATTCCATGCTTTTTATCTAATAAATGGTAATTTCCTATTGAGTATTGCCATAGCCCTATCTCAGATTTTTTTTTTTTTTTTTTAGAGATTTTATTTATTTTTAGACAGAAGGAGGTAGAAAGAGATGGGGAGAAACATCAGTGTGTGGTTGCATCTCACGTGGTCCTCCTGTGGGCCTGGCCTGCAACCCAGGCATGTGCCCTGACTGGGAATCGAACCGGCGACCCTTTGGTTCGCAGCCCACGCTCAATCCACTGAGCTACACCAGCCAGGGCTCAGATCTTGATGTAAGGTATTTTAATAGTTCAATTCAGAATATTTTCTAATTTCCATTGTAATTTCTTCCTTGGACAATGGATAGATTAAAGAATGCAGTTGGCCCTTGAACAACAACTAGGGGTACTGACCCCCCATGCATTTGAAAAGCTGTGTATATAACCTTTGACTCCCCCAAAACTTGATCCAGAGTCCACAGGGGCTTGGTTCCAGGACACCTTGTGGATACCAAAGACAGCAAGTGCTTCACATAAAATGGTATAGAACAGTGCAGAGAGTCGGCCTTCCACATCCCTGGAGTCCCAACCAAATATCGAAAATACCGTTTTTAATCTCCAGTTGGTTAAATCCACAGATGCAGAACCCAGGGTTATGAAGGCCGAGTGTATATTTATTGGAAAAAAGCTGTGTGGTGGTCAGATGCATGCTTTCAAGGGTCAGCTGTAGGGTTTTATTTTTAACCTCCAAATATGGAAAACATCCTTTTTTAAAAAATGGACTTTTCATCTAATTTCATTGTTGTTAGAGAATGTGGCTTGCATGATTTCAGTCTTTGGAAATTGTTAATACTTGTTTTATTAACAAATTTGTTTTAGTCTGTCCACAAATGTCTGTTTTACTCCCATTATTGGAAGATGTTCACGCTGTGAGTAGCATTTTATGTGTACCTTGTCAGTTACTTTGTTGTTGTTGTTGTAAGCATTTTTGCTCCTTAAGAGATCAGCAAACTTGCTACCTAGTATTCTCTTGAAAGTAACCTGTCTTTGGTTTCTGACCGCTTTTCGGTTTGGTTTTCTCAGCCTCTGGATTGCGCTTTTAATCAGCCATCTCTCCAGATGTTACACTTGCTGTCTCCTGTCTCCCCTTCCGCAACGTAGGTGTGTGTGCGGGGTCTCCTCACACCATTCATTCTCCATGTCTTTTTACCGTGTGTATTTTTCCCGTATTTTGTTTAGCTCAAAATACAAAACAAAGAGGCATTTTCTTCTGAGTAATATCAGTTAATGAATATTCTCTGTAACTATGCGAAGCTTCCATTAAAACCCATTGTTGCATTTCAAAATTTTAGAATCTGGCAGTCACACTCCCCTTTGTAAAAGAATGTTTCATTTTGAGATGTGAAATGACATGAAATGAAATAGATTCACACGGAGTTGCCAGGTTAGTTTCATTCTTTAAATATAGTAAGCAGAGGCATTTTGTTTCCATTGGTGGATCTTTGTTTCCTCTTTGTTTACCCTTGATTGTTGCTCAGGGTGCCATGTTTCCTTTTATCTATGGTCATTTTAAACTATGAACTCTTTTTCCTTGGAAAAATTATTTATGCAAATTTTCGTCTAGAATTACTATTTTTCAGACCATAAGACTCACCTAGGTTTTAGAAGAGGAAAATAGGAAAAACAATTTTGAAGCAAAAAATGTGGTAAAATATTTAATAACATAAAGAACATTCACACTATAATTCAGCTACATTCAGACTATAAGATGCACCCCCATTTCCTCCTGGATTTGGGGGTGGGGTGCATCTTAATAGTCTGAAAAATACGGTACAGTGCTTTCCTCAATAAAGGATTGAATATCCTTTTCCCAGTGCATAGCACTACCAGGTTGGGACCATTAAATTTCCAGAATGGGGTTTTGGTCACCAGATGATGTGCACTTTGTCTAAAAATCCACGTGTGGGGTTTTGGGTGTCTGCTCCTTCTCAGGGGTCTTCTCTCCTCCTCCCTTCCACAGCGTTATTGGAACTTTCCTTAAGTCCTTTAGAGGTGGTGGAGGCCCAGGTGACTCTGACTATAGTCTTACATTGCGGTCATAGGTCTCTCAGGTGCCTGTGTTACGGTGGCACAGGTATATACTTGTGAAACCATCCTCACGATCAAAAATAGTGAACATATTTTCTCCCAAAATTCTGTCACATTGGGAAGATATTTTTGCTAGCTCACTAATTCTAGGCCTGCGGTTTTCTTTCAGTAATTTAAAGATGTTGCTCTATTCTCTATCTTTATTCCTCTGTACATAATGTATCTTTCTTCCTAAAGCTACTTTTAAGATTTTTTCTTTATTATTGGCTTCAAGCAGTTTGGAAATAACAAACTTTAATGTTGTTTACATTATTTCCTGTTGTTGATTATTTCCTTAATCTTGTGCTTGGAGATGTTGTGAGTCTTAGATCTGTAGATATATAGTTTATATCAAATATGGAAAATTTTACTCCATTATAATTTCTTCCAGTATATTTTTCTTTCCCCTTTCCCTTCCCATTTGGGGATGACAGTTATGTATTACTGTTATTAGAGTTGTCCCTAAACTTACTGTTTTTTGCTGTTATTCTCCATCCCCAGTGTTTTCTGATTTTGCATGGCATTAACAGCAGGTCATATGCTATGGAAGAAAAGGTGAGTGAAAGCGAAGACGGCAGTGCAAAGCAGCAGCCTGTTCTAACTGAAATCTTATGTAACCGAATACCAGCTGATGCCACCCTGTGCCCTTTGAGATTTTTTTTTTTTTTTTTTTAAAGATTTTATTTATTTATTTTTAGAGAGAGGAGAAGGGATGGAGAAAGAGCAATGTATGGTTGCCTCTCACATGGCCCTCACTGGGGACCTGGCCTGCAACCCAGGCATGTGCCCTGACTGGGAATCGAACCAGGACCTTTTGGTTCCCAGCCCGCGCTCAATCCACTGAGCCACACCAGCCAGGCCCCTTTGAGATTTAAAGCTGGTCCTTTGTTCTATTTATGTGACAATCCTATTGACTTCCCCAAGCTTTCTCGAAATTTCTATCCTTTTAGTTTCTCGTTAATTTTTCCTGAACTCTTATGACTATTCTCTCCCCTTCATACAGAGCCTTAAGTAAGGAACAGAATCTCATTTTAAGTTATTCTTCAAAACACTCTGTGTGTGCATAGTAAGCTTTTGTTGCTGAAGGATTGAGGTTTTATTTTGTTGCAATGGAAACAGTTTAAAATTACTGCTAAAACTAGCAGTGATAACTAGCATTAAGCCCCCATTTTGCTTTTGTAAGCAAAGTACTATGCTTATTATTAAGTGCTTTGTGTGTTTTGCTCAGAGTAATTCTGGGAACCGTCCTTTGAGATAGACATGGTTATCTCATTTATCTGAAGGACTCGGACATCGAGGGCTGTCCAAATCATCCAGCCCGTACGTACCACGAGGACAGTAATATACTAGTAAGGTAGTCGTTAAGTTTTTCTGAAGATTAAATGAGAGTCTGTGTAAGATAATACAGGTTCTCAAAACAGGCTAGTTATTGGCTAGCTATAGATTGATAAATCTTTAGATAAAATATGATGTTTGGGATTTTTTCCAAAGCAATCTTGAGGATAGAGTGGGTGGATATTTTGATAAAATTGGCTATAAATGAATACTTTTTGAAAGTGGGTGAGGTCAAAGGTTTAGTGGAATTGAACCTTTAATGTATATTTGAAATTTTATGTAAGTTTTACGTGTAATACTTGAATTAAAAAAGAAACTGAGTCAGAATTACTATTTTATTTTTTTTTTATTTTTATTTATTTATTTTTTTTAATAAATTTTTTTTAAGATTTTATTTATTTATTTTAGAGAAAGGAGAAGGGAGGGAGAGAAACAGCAATGTATGGTTGCCTCTCACATGGCCCTCATGGGGACCTGGCCCGCAACCCAGGCATGTGCCCCGACGGGGAATCGAACCGGGACCCTCTGGTTCCCAGCCCGCGCTCAATCCACTGAGCTACACCAGCCAGGGCCTATTTTATTTTTTGATACACACCTTGGATACAAACTAGGGTGACTTATTTCCCTAGGAGTGCCAGAGTAAAGTCTTATCAATTGTTTATATGCTGACAATTACTAAGAATAATACTACTGTAATTACTTGGCAAGAATAGTGGCATTTCTGTGCAGCCCAGGACCTGATAAGATTCTAAATGTGCATTCAAAGTTATAGTTGTAAGTTATTAGCTAAGTGATTCTGAGCCTTTTTAAAAATAATCTTTTTATTATTCATTGCACATTATTTACTTTTGAGAACCAGATTTTCAAAAACTTTTTAGCAAACTGCATTAAGTAATATATTTCTTAATAAGAAAAAAGCATATAAGCATAGTGATGAATTCTGTTCAAAACCAGAATAATCAGTGGTATATTTATTACACTGAGTTTCTATAATTCTAGCCAAAAGCACAGAAAGTCTTACCTAGCCTGTCTTGGCTAAATCATAGGCCTGTATAACTTTTACTTAGATATTTTGAAATACTAAAAATAGCTCATTGTGATTAAGAAGCCTATATTAAGAATCACTGCTTCATATGCAAGATTAAAATTTAAGAAACTGCTTTCACGTATTTACGTATTAATCAAACCTTATGCTTAATCCCTTCATTGGTTATTCTTTCTCCCCATTTCTGAAGTATTTCAGTTATAATTTCTATTAGAAGAGAAAATGCAGTGTTAGTTTATTCTATTAGCTAAGAAACTCAGAAGTAGGATGTAGCCAAAACTGCTTTCCTGTTGCTCCTTTGTTTTGCAAGCTCCAGCTGGTATTTTTCTTCTAATAATACAATTGAGATTTATTCATGTGAACAGAGACATATCTGATCATCACTTTGCAGTTAATATCTTGATGGTTCACTATTATTTATTATCTGAGTCCAACTTCAGCAAAATGGGTCTTTACTTCCCTATTCTTAGAGCTTTGCCTTCTTTTCCAAGGCCTTTAAAATAACAAATGGCTTCAGAATTGTGTATTTTTGTCCATTCATATTTTTTTTCCCTCAATGAAAGCACCTTTCTGCCCTGGCCAGTGTGGCTCAGTGGATTGAGTGCAGGCCTGCAAACCAAAGGGTCCTGGTTCAATTCCAAGTCAGGACACATGCCTGGGTTGTGGGCCAGGTCCCAGGTAGGGGGCACACGAAAAGCAACCACACATTGATGTTTCTCCCCCTCTCTTTCTCGACCCTTTCCCTCTGTCTAAAAATAAAGAAAAATCTTTAAAGAAAAAAAAAGAAAGTACCTTTCTCCCGAGTTTGTTTACCCAGAAAGCTCTTACTCAGTTTTAACACCCAGTCCAGCTGTAAACTCCCGTGTGGGGGAAGGAGATGATGATGCTTTCACCTGCGTGTATCCCTCGAGTGTTTCCCTGCTACTTGTTCACCTGAATGCAGCGAAGATATTTCCGGAAAGAGGGTTCTAAAACATTTATTTTGAGGGGAAAAGAGAAATGAATTTGTACAAGATTAAACTTCTCAATTAAATACTTGTGAATTACGGTTCTGGTTGACCTTCTACCCAGCGCTTTCCTTTCTCTGCTGACATAATCAGGCTGCATCAGAAGATCTTTCTTCCTCAATATAAAGCTTATTAAGTCCAAAGGGTTAACATGGTAATCTCATATTCCTACTACACTTTTACAAATGTAACAAAATAAAATTCTGTTTTGGACATGGAGAGATTATGGTAAACAAATGCTGCTCTTCAGTGAAGGAACAGTCTTCGGGTCACCCCTCAACGGTAGAGCCTCCTTTTTAAAAGCCCTTTAAATTACGGTACCCACGTGTTTTTGTGCTGTTTAATTAATATCTGATGCAAATTATAATGGGCTAGACTTTACAACATAGGCGTATTTTTTGCTTTAAAATATCTGCCTTAAAAATTGTAAAATGGTAAGTTTTTATTGTCCATTTTGCTACAGTAAAAAATTCTTACTGCACAAAATGAAAACCTCATTGCCAGACATTCTCTGTAACACCGATTCCCTTATGGCTTTGTAGTTCACTCTCGCACTGCTTTTTATTTTTCCCTGATCTCTTGAACCCCACCAGTAAGTAAACTTTCTCTGTAATGTTTACAACTGTGTCACCTTTCCCCTGTATTTACCGCCACTGAGACGTTCACTGAAGACCCAAGTACCTAGGTGCTCTTAGTCTTCCTCTTCATCTCTAGTGATTTCGGTATCCCTACAGACAGTTAGGACTTTGGCCGTACGTAGCTTGAATTGCTTAGTTCCAGGGACACCGCTCCCCGCTTTGACTCTGCCTTAGCTAGGCGTTCAGTTTGGAGGTTATACTGTGGATCTTACTTAACTCGAGCCATATGAACTCCCATATCACCAGGGTGCTGATCTCTGACATAGTTTGTTCAAGCTTGCTGGTCTGGCTGTACCAACTGGTTTCATACCTTGGTGACTCCTCTGAGCTACCCTCATAGATTTCTGGTTGCTCTTACCCTTCTGTCTCCTTCAGATCTGTCTTTTGTATTTTTGTCTGACGATTGTCCTAGAGTGTGTATCTGATTACTACATCTTGGTTAGAATTCTTCAAGGGTTTCCCATTACTGAGAGAATGAAAATCCCAAAATTAGCCTGGTCATACTCAGCCCTTCACAGTCTGGTCCTTGAGTTTATTAGTCATTGTCTCATATTCTGACCTTTTTTGCATGGTTTTCTTTGGCTAAAGTGAAAGCTTCTGTGAAGCTTTCCTTGGTGGTGAGACAGAGTAAGGTAGTGCTCCTGTAGCAAACTAGATAGGAGGTCTGTTAGAAGGTATCCAGCCATATACTGTGAAAAATAGAGACATTTACTGAAGAAGATACAAGACACATTGTACATAGGGCAGTGATGCCTCAGTCCCCATCAAAGTAGGCACCTTGGGACCTCACCCAGTTCTCCCAATCACCATCAGCTGCCCATCATATTTTCCTGAATCTCATTGATGGTCTGAAATCTCTTTCTTTGCAAAGGTGATTTTAGCTTTGGGAAAAGCCAGAAGTCATAGGATGCAACATCTGAGCTGTAGGGCTGAGTCACCTGGGTGATTTGATGTTTCGCCAAAAAACTGCAGGAGATGTGATGCAAGAGCAGGCATGTTGTTGTGATGAAGCTGCCAGTTACCAGTTGCCCATAGCTGCGGCCCTCTGAATCACCCCAATTGTATTCGTGGAGAAATGTTCAAGCTTAACGCAAAGTTCGATGCAGATTCGTTGCTCTACTTGCTCAGTCAGTTTGAATGTGATGGCCACACAGTACACATGCTCACTCAACAGCGTCTGTCACCTACACTGACTTAGTACAGTGAGGTCGTCATTGTTCACACTTGCACATTCCAGTCCACTCTCCTTGGCTGCCAGGTTACATCGATGTCACGCAAGCTGTTGTCATAATAACAACATCTGGACTTTTTCTGGGCAGACCTCGTACACCTCCATCATAGCTCTTGTCAGCGTGCTAGCTGTTGTTTTATATTTGTGCTGATTTATTATGAGCATATGAACAATAATGGATTTTTCTAATCCATAGCATATAGAAGAAGCCCCAAAATATTTGTTGACTTAATGAACAATTTACACAAAGGAAATGAAACTAGCAAAGAAAATTATTCTACCTTTTTAGTAACCAATGATCTGTAGTTTTTACTGTCAAGTCTTAATTTTCACTATTATAACATTAGAGAATCTTAACATACATCTCTCATGTTGACAGTTACAATAAAACTGATGTCAATGATTTTTTCATCGATAAACTCTTTTTGGAAAAGTTTGACAACATAAAGCATCTAGAACTGAAAAAATATTTTAAGTGGTGATTATAAAGACTAAAAAAGTCAGATGCAAAATTGCATGTACGTTATGATTATACTTGAATCTAAAGATACATAACAAAAGACTGAGGAATTAGGTATTAGTGGTAGCAATTTTATGATGTTGGAAATATAGGTGGTTTTCTTTCAAAAGTATTTTCTGTCATGTGGTTATGTCTCATGGTATAAAATATATACAACATATGCCAGTATTAGGATTTTTAAAAAAAATTTAATCCTGAATCAAAATTCTAATGTAAAGAGCCAACACTTGAATAGTTTTTGAGTAACTTTTTAATCTTACAATGGCTTTTCAGCGTTGGGTCAGACGGGGAGGGATGGGTAGCTAGAAGTTGGGATGACACAATGTACGCATGGCCAGCGGGGAATGTTGATCGTTTGAGTAAGGTTTCAGGACTTACCCATGCAGCAATGCTTCATTTCCAAAATCTTCATCATGAATTTCCTGTTTTAAGTGTCATTTTTGTTTTGGTTTTAAGGTACCAGTTTTTGGAAGAAGCTTTTCAAAACCAGAAAGGTGCAATTGAGAATCTACTGGCTAAACTTCTTGAGAAGAAGAATTATGTTCATTTTGCAGCTACTCAGGTGCAGAATAGGTAAGTGTGTTGCCATAAAACTCTAATTTCACTTTAAGGGTTATTAAACACAATGGGTCCAATTTAAATATTTTTCTTTTAATATTAAGCATATTAAAATATTATTTTGGAGGAGTGGTAAATTGTGTAAGTTTGAGTTTAGATTATATTTTTTAATTAAGTAAAATTTAATGGACCAAAAATCTAAATAGTCTTTCAGGCTGGATACTGTTTTATAATTAGAAAGACTAATCTTGGTAAGCCTTAGTTAAATGTGAAAAATGCTATTAATATATAGAATTGAATTATAAACTTTTAACTACAGACTACTGAAGACAGAATAGAGGAGTGTATGTAAGAGTGGTAGGCAGATTTATTTTCTCATGTAAAACAAGCACTAAAAACAGTACTTTTTAGTATTATTATAAGGTGAATATAGAGCACAGTTTCAGGTACATAGTAAACTCTTAAATTTTGATTTGATAAAATTTGGTTCATTTTATCAGTAACACCATCGATATTAAAAAATCCTATATTGGTCCATTTCTAAATAAATTACGTTTATTGATACAGTAAGTGGGCGTAAGTTCCAGAAGTGAACAGATGGACAGAATGAGGACCTTTAATGTAGGGAGACAAGCACTAGGAGCTGGCATGATTAAAGCTTGTGTGTTCCTGGAGGTGTGAACAGGGTTGATAATGTTTGTTCTTTGGATTCATAAATAATAGGACTTTTAGGTACTTTCAGAATATTACAGTTAATTTATGATTATTTAAAATTTCACATAGTACTAAAAATATTAACTGGATGAATGAGTGGTCCAGTATGAGTTAGGAGGTAGTACATTAGATATTGAAAGGAAGGTGGTAGACTCTCCATCTTCAGAAGCTGCGGATACAAGCGAGTAACACACTGATCCCGGCTGGTCGGGTCCGTGTGTGTGTCAGGGTGTTTGGGTGTGCTCGTGTGCTGTGGGTGGTGCTGGAGACGGTGACTGTCGTCTCATACATGACGAATGGATGTCTTTCAGAGAAAGGATGGTGAGTTGATGGACATGGCAGTCTCAGTTTTTGTCAGTGTGTTTTGTACATACTTCGTGTGTGTGTTCCTGAATCTGTAGAGAAGTAGAACAAGAAGTTTTTGTTTTATAAGATTGTAAAGGATTGGAAAGATTGATGGTTTCATCTTGAGAAAGCCTTAAAAAAAGGTGTTAAAATCTCTAATGATACTTCCCCTTTTGGACACATTTTTTGATAACCTATCTTCAGTTTTTAATGTACAGTCATTTTATTTCTTCGACATGATTGAACGTACAGTAGACATTCCTGAGTCCAGTGACAGTCTGGCTGTGGCTGACTGTTCTCTGCTTTGGGCATGTTTGAGGAATTTTGTCTTTGGCAAAATCATTTTGAGTCTCCTATGTCTTAAAAGTAATGAGAATTCTCATTTTTAAAAAAATGTTTTCCATTGACTTTAAGGACAGAATTGAATAAAATTTTTAAATAAGTTGTCAAACAAGCACCGATATACGGACAAAGGAGGGAAAACTATGTTATTATGATTCAGTGTGTTAAAAGTTACTCAGATTTGGTTTTGGGAAATTAAGGTCAGTTTAGGGGTTGACAGTGTGGGTTATACGTAGTTTGTACAGAAGCAGAGTGTATGGAAGTTGAAGGCTTCCTTATTGTTGTTTAACATTTTATTTATTTATATTGGTGGGATTTTCCCCTTTCTAATTTGTAACTAGCAGGGTATCAGCTATTTTATATATACAAAACTGTTTTGACCACAGTGGGAGCTTATATCTTTTTCTAGAACATCTAATAGCTATTTTAAAAGATTGGGTTGAAAATGTTTTATGCCTTTAACTGTATACAATAAGAAACCATTGTGAGAAGATCTATGAAAGGGGTATGTTCGGATTCACAGGTGAAGTGCTAAAGTTGTAAATGAAAATTAATGCCTCTAAGCTTAATTCCTACTATTTGAAAAGGTAATTACTGGTTGCAACATTGGGTTTTTTTTGTGTGTGTGTGGCACATTGTTCTTGAAAAGCATTAAGATGAATTAGAACCAGTGTGCCAGAATTGATACTAACCAGCAATTGTTGATGTCAAATATCTGTATAATATGTTCATATAGGAACTAAAGGAGATTACCATCTAGATGAATAAACTTGGCCTTTATGAATTTAATTTAAAATGACTGAATATTTAACCCCTTCTTTGTGTATGTATATAACTTGTTTTGCCCAAAACGAGTGGTTAGGTCTGCTGAAACGTAAGTTCTGCATTTTGACAAAGGTTTAATTTTAATTGCATGGTTAAGTACCCAGCTGAATGAATTTCTGTGATAGGTGATGATTTAGAGGTAAATTGATAACCTGATGATGCGTTTCTCTTACTCAGGATAAAAGAAGTAAACGAGACTAACAAGCGAGTAGAACAGGAAATAAAAGTGGCCATTTTCACCCTTATCAATGAAATTAATAAGAAAGGAAAATCTCTCTTACAGCAGCTAGAGGTACGGTTCAAAGCCAAACTCAAATAAAAACTGCTTCTGTTACTCTTTAGCTGTTTTTAATGTTTATTGAAAGCTCTTTTGAGGGGGATAGGGAAGTAAACTACAAAAATTGTTTTCATGTGCTATTGGAAAATAGACCTTTTTTCGAGTTAGCTGTTTTGCCCCACAATTTAATACCACTGATTTTAGCTGTATAAATTAGGAAAGAGTGTTGTTTTCTTAGGAATGAAAGAATTATTACTAAAATGTGATGTGAATGCAGACAAGGCTGTCCCATCACATTGGAGCCCCCCCCCAGTTTAACTTTTACATACTTGTGAATGTGTATTGGGAGTCTGCTTGAGTCGTGTGCATGTTTCACTTTATTTTAAAAATACTCCATAGTTTTGCAAAAATTGCTCATTTTGAAATTTCTGGACTTTAAACTTACTGATAGTTTTGTCATATTAGGTCTTTGTTTTGCATATTTGAGATTAATATGTAGATGTAAATTTCTAGATGTGAATCCAGTCAATTTGTGAAACCCAAATTAAGTTTTAATCAAAGGCACATCTCTGCTGACTACAGTTGAGGTTCTCAAAATTTTGTGCTTAAGAGTAGGCTTAGATGATAGGCGGTTATATTTTTTGCACCATTGAATAATAACAGTTTAAACTACGTGAGTATTTGATTAACTTCATCACTATTAACATCAGATTTTCCATAGCAGCTTTTTTTCTGTTCCATTTCCTTGTAGAACACTGGGGAAATATTAGACACATAATTACATACAAATTAAAGAAATGATGTTAGCGTAGTGTTGTTTCTGAATTTCATTTTTTCATTGAGATACGAAAAGTACTCTTAACACATACTGTTTTTTAAAAAAATATTCTATTTACTTATTTTTAGAGAGAGGGGAAAGGAAGGAGTAAGAGAGGGAGAGAAACATCAGTGTGTGGTTGTCTCTCGTGTGTGGTTGCCTCTTGTGTGCCACCCACTGGGGACCTGGCCCACAACCCAGACATGGGCCCTGACTGGGAATCGAACCGGCAACCCTTTGATTCACAGGCCAGTGCTCAATCCACTGACCCATACCAGCTAGGTCTCTAACACATATTATTAAATTTAGTGGTTTCTTTCCTGTTATATATCCAGCCAGTGGCACTTAAACCCGATAGATTTTTGTTTTCAAAAAGACCCTGTTAGTAGAACACTGATTATACAACTATTTTTGATGTCTTTTAACCCACTGTAAATACAGGTTAACTGTAGGTCTAAAATAATGTTTTTAAACCATTTCAAGAACTGTGGAATTAAGAGATGCCTTGTAATGCTAAAATATACATAAATACCTAATAGTAAATTTGCTGCACACTCCGTTGCTGGTAATTTAAAAAATAGATGTTTCCTAATATAATGTGTTCCAAAACTTTGTAAAATAGTTCTTCCTGGGTTTTATAGGAGGGATGATTTCCAGCGAAGTGGTCAGACTTCTGTCAGCTGGATACTGTTACTCAGTGATTTACATTATAAAATGAGAAACTTGTTTCCTTAGGAAAAAAATTGCCCAGTAAACCAGGCTGACTGAAAAGCGGTTGAGAGGAAAGCAGATAGGCGGTTTGGTGTGCCGAACCAGTGTCAAAGTGCAGAGGGCATCACCTCTCCCTTCTGGGGGTTGTGCTTCCCAGAAAGCAGTTTATTTTTCCTTTGTAGCGTTTCTTCACAGTTTACTCTTTCCTTCAACCCTCCCTTACTCACTGTTCTTTATGAACTTTTGTCAGATCGAAAGTTTCCCCTATCCTCGACTCTTAGAGCTCTGAAATTCATCTTTCTCATTTTGTCTGAGTATTTAAAAGAAGAGATGTTCAACTCTCTTGCCAGGAGGGGGCACTGGTAACACAAAGTTTTCTTTGGTCTGAGAAATGTAGTAAGTTAAGATTATATAACTTAAAAGTCAGCTTATTATGCCATAGACTCCATGTAATGGATTAGCCCAGCAATTTTCAATCTCTTTCATCTCATGGCACACATAAACTAATTACTAAAATTCTCTGGCACACCAAAAAAATTTATTTTTTGCTGATCCGACAAAAAATAATCATAATATTTAATCATTCGTACCAGATAGCTATTATTGTGTTGGCTGTTGTCATTTAAAAATTTTAAAAAATTTTTTTATCCTCACCCAAGGACATGTTTTAGAGAGAGGGAAAGGGAAGGAGACAGAGGAGAGAAACATTGATGAGAGAGGGAAACATCCATCAGTTGCCTCTTGTACATGCCCTGAGTGGGAACGGAACCTGCAACCTAGACATGTGCCCCAACTGGGAATCAAACCTGCAACCTTTTGGTTTATGGGACAATGCTCCAATCAGCTGAGCCACACTGGCCAAGGCACGTTGGCATTTTTAATTTGACAGTCAAAGGGAAAAGAGGCCAGTGCCCCTGACCAGACAGTCGGGTATTGCATGCTTTAAAAGTTCTTGCAGCACAGCGTTTGAAAATTGCTGGATTAGCCTAATAGAAGGACATCTCTTTAACAAAGACATTTAATCGTTTGAAGGGGGGGGGATATATATATTATATATATATTAAATAAAATATATATGTATATATGTAACATTAACTTCTGTATATAGAATGTCCTTTTTAGCCTGGAGAACTAAGTTTAAGTACCATTTTTGTGAGTGACTTTTTCCTTGACTATTGGCTCATTGAATAATGAGGAACTTGTTAACTTACCCATATTTAGCTTCTGTTTGTAATGTTCCCATTTTTAAAAAGAAATAGATGTACTGTGTTCATTTTCAATAGACATTATGAGTTGAAGTTTTCCCATATAGAATTCTTTGGTGAATCTGTCGTGTGTTTCAGAATGTTACGAAAGAAAGGCAGATGAAGCTGCTCCAGCAGCAGAACGACATCACGGGCCTGTCCCGGCAGGTGAAGCACGTGATGAACTTCACCAACTGGGCGATTGCGAGCGGCAGCAGCACGGCCCTGCTGTACAGCAAGCGACTGGTGAGTGCGCGGGGTCTTGATCTTTCCGTCGACTTTATTACACGTTTAGCGGACTGCACCTGTTTAAAGTGTAGCTTTTGAATGTTGGCAAATGTATTCACTTCCACATCAAGATACAGAAAATCTCCATCACCCACAAACGTTTCCTTGTTCCCCTCTACCCCTGGCCCTAGGCAGTTATTAGTCTGAATTCTGTCTTTCCTAGAGTTTCATGTAAGTGGAACCACACAGTAGTCTATTTGAAGATACCGTCATCAGAATGGCAGAAACTCAAGCATGTGCGTTTGACTGCTAACATAGAGAGTCTTTTCGACACTGTTAGTGTCCTTTGGAGACTGGCACTGTGGGGCTACCTGAGCTTCTATGTCTTTATCTTGTATGTTTTTTCAAGTGATATTTAATTTTAAGACTAATGTGCGTTTTTTCCCTTTAAGATTACTTTTCAATTGCGCCATATTTTGAAAGCTCGTTGTGATCCTGTCCCTGCTGCTAATGGAGCAATACGTTTCCATTGTGATCCCACCTTCTGGGCAAAGAATGTAGTCAATTTAGGTGAGAACTAATTAGTTTTATGCGTATAACTTGGAACACTGCATTAGGAGGAAGAAGTATCTGAAGCAAATTTTAGATACTGGAAGTTTCTTAACTTCACTCTAACACATAAACTTGGAAAATATGTTGTTCATTGGAAACTCACTTGAACTATGTTCATTACATTTTGAAGAATGTTGAGAGTCTCCTGTATAGTTTTAAAACATGTGTATCATTCTAAACATTTCCCCACATCTTTTAAATTGACATTGGCTGTTTCATATTGAAAACTCAGCAAATGGGTCTTTACTCTCTGGAAGAACTTATTGGATACTTAGTGGCTTGTATATAATTATATCAAATCGTCCCCTCGAGGAGGACGTCCAGGGTGCCGATGTGTCTGAAAGGTGTTTCCTGAGGAATGTCTGAAGGGTCAGAGTAGCTTGTTTCATATGGCAGAGAACCAGACTTTGCTTTTGTTACTCCGCAGTGTGGGACTAAGGGCCACTGGTGAAAGTTATGGAGCAACAGACCAGTTGCTCAGTTTGTACTAAGGCAGAACCCTGAAACTTTTCTAGTATTTAGAGTTGTGTACAGATTGAGTAAACTCACTTTTAAAGTAGCCAGATCCTTACCATTGAAAGCTTTAAAAGCAGAAGAGGATGGCCTTCCATAAAAATAGTAATCTTTGTGTTTCTTCAAATTTGGCTATATCCTTAGATCAGGCATCAGTGAACTGTTTTTGAGTGGTATGATAGCTAAGTTTGTTTTTTACATTTTAAAGGGTTGTAAAAACAAATAAACAAACAAAAAGAATATATGACAGTTTTCATGAAGCCTAAACTATCCGGCTCATTACAGGAAAGGTTTGCCAGCTTTACCTTATATCAGACCTTCCTGAAATTTCCTTCTCCTTTTAGAAAGGAGTGGGCTCAGTGAGAAGTAAGGAAAATTGTCATCTCTGAGGGCATATTTCCACAGAAGACAGTTTTGTAGCAATGCAGTATTCTGCCCTGCACATTTTGCCAATGCAAAGGCAGGTGGAATCAGCGATTATAATCTTGAGTATTCTCGATTCTTGTCAAAGGAGAATTGATTTAGATCGACCAGATGGGCCGCCTCTGATAAGGTGTCTTTTAGCTCTTTAGTTTTCTGTATGTGTATGTAAATAAAGGGTATATTCTGAATAATCAAAAGTCAGCTATTTGGCTTTGGAATATATTAAGTTTCCGATCTTTATTATCTTTTAAACCTAGCTCCCATCCCTACTGTGTGGTTGGAAGCTTTGAGTTCTGAGAGTTTTCAGAGGAAAGAGGGAAAGATAATGATTAATCCACAAAGTGCAGGTGGTTTATTTGATTATATGCAAATCATTCTCTCTTTTTTAAATCTTTCAGGTAATCTAGTAATAGAGAGTAAACCAGCTCCTGGGTACACTCCTAATGTTGTAGTCGGGCAAGTCCCTCCGGGGACAAACCACATTAGTAAAACCCC
This sequence comes from Micronycteris hirsuta, assembly GCA_004026765.1. NCBI lineage: Eukaryota > Metazoa > Chordata > Mammalia > Chiroptera > Phyllostomidae > Micronycteris > Micronycteris hirsuta. The sequence goes on along the minus strand of PVJI01005268.1, from coordinate 66,044 downwards.
TGGACAGATTAACTTAGCACAGCTTCGACTCCAGCACATGCAACAGCAAGTGTATGCACAGAAGCATCAGCAGTTGCAACAGATGAGGATGCAGCAACCACCCGCGCCGGTACCGACGACGACGACGACAACACAGCAGCATCCGCGACAAGCAGCCCCTCAGATGTTACAACAGCAGGTGAGTATCACGTCACTGCATTACTGATCCAGCTTGTGAAGACCTCAGGACCAAACGCTGTCCCCTGTAGACGAGTAACACATCCAAGTGGCAAGTAGGGACAGAGCTCAAAGGTCAGAGTTTCAAGTAGTTGTTCAGGGTATGGCAGGGATGTTGGGGAATGGTGAGGAAGGACGGTTAGTAACCGTGGGAAACAGAATTAACTCACTAGTACGCACGTCTTTGTTCCTCTATACTGGATCTTGTTTTGTTTTGCGCATGTGCTTTTGGGCCAAGGAGCCAGATTATTTTTGTCCCATTTCTAATACATTCTTTGGGCACTTGTTGAAACCATTCCCATCCCTGTACCTCTCCTGCCCTCCCCTCCCCTCCCGTCTCCAGATCAGACCTGCTCATCCAGAGTTGGGTAAGTTAATGCTTTAAACACATACAAACATTGAGAGAAGGGGCTTGCGGGCTAGAGATGAGGAGAACGACTTACTCGCTTTTTACTTCATGCTCTCATGTACCCTGACTGAATTATTTTTACCATAACATTTTGTGATTGAAATATAAATTTATAAAAAACATTATTATATAAATGCAATTTCTGCCCTTCGCAGCCTCCTAGACTGATCAGTGTGCAAGCAATGCAGAGGAACAACATGAACTGTGGGTCTTTCCAAGCCCATCAGATGAGATTGGCTCAGAACGCTGCCCGAATATCAGGGATACCCAGGCACAGCGGCCCTCAGTACTCCATGATGCAGCCGCACCTCCAAAGACAAGTATGCCTAGAGTTACATTTGTAAGAATCATACAATTTTAAAACTAAAAGACACCATTTTTCTTAATCAGTTGGTGGGAGGAGGGTAGGGTCATTGATACCTTTGAGAATTTGATGAATGCTGTGTATCTTCTTGTCTCAGAAAAATGTACATAGATATAACATTTTGTATTTAATTGTGAGAGTTTCTTTGATGCCATTAAACCTTTGATATACTATGGGTTTAGAACCCTTGATCTAGTCCAACCAGTTCATTTTACAGAATTAAATAACAAAGCAGCTCCTTATTTATCCACAACCACAGATATAATGATAAAATCAGGATTAGAACCTTAGTTTCCTGAAATTGTTTTTTGCTCTTTTAAATGTGACATTTTGAACCTAATACATAAAAAGGACTTTGAAAGCAAGCCTGTGGTATTATTAATTTTTGTTTTTCTTCTCTCTACTTACTATTGTTCTTTTCAGGATATGGGTATGCCTACCCTTAAAAATAAATGTATTTAGAGACAGGTTCTCTAGCTTTTGCCTGGACAGTATTGTAGATTATATGGGAGATATGCTTTTTAAAGATTTTATTTATTTAGTTTTAGAGAGGGGGGAGAGAAACGTCAGCATGAGAAAGAGACATCAATGGTTGCCCCTCGTAAGTGCCCCATCCAGGGACCGAACCTGCAACCCAGGCGTGTGCCTTGACCAGGAGTCACACTGATGACCTTTTGCTTTGCGGGACAACGCTTAACTATCTGAGCCACACCGGCCAGGGCAGAGACATGATTTTGAAATGAAGCTACTTTTACGTGGGATTTCTAGTTATAAAATAATGCAGTTCACTTTTTAACAGGGTGACGTTTCTTTAAAGACACCTTTAAAGACCATCAAAATGACTAGGAGGCCGTGTCAGGAATAGCTTCTGAGCCATACCCGCAGAATCAGCATTTCTAGGAGGGGGTGCTCAGAAATGTGTAAACTCTTACTCTCGCCAATCAATCTGTATACCAGAATTGACAAATACTGTCTCAGAGCAGTGGGTCCTCAACTTTTTGACTTTTGAGAAATATGTGCTCCCTCACATTTGAAGATTGACATTTAAAAGTTTCATTATAAGTTTAAGTGTAAATAGTTGCAAAGGACATGGTTTGTTTCTGGCATATTGTAAATACTGACATAAAGTAAAACACATTTTTTAAAAAATTATTTACTTTTTATCCTTACCTGAGGATATTTTTTCATTGCTTTTACAAAGAGAGCGAGGGGGAGAGAGAGAGAAACATAGATTGGTTGCCATCTCTAAGCACCGCAGCCAGGTATCGAAATCAAAGCCTAGGTATGCTCCCTGACTAGGAATCGAACCCATAACCTTTCGGTTCTGGGATGAGGCTCCAGCCAACTGAGCCACACTGGCCAGGGCTAAAACCTTTATTTTATTCTAGTGAATGAATCCACTGGAGTCCCAAATATCATGGCAAACTCTTTCTCTTTTTCCTAATAATTCTCCTCCTGAGGATATGTTCATTGATTTTAGAGGGAGGGGAAAGGAGGAAGAGATGGAGAAAAACATCCAGGTGAGAGAGAAGCATCAATAGTGTGCCTCCTGAGTGCACCCTGACTGGGGACTGAACCTGTAACCTAGGCATGTGCCCTTTCGGAGAATTGAACCTGCACCCTTTTGGTTTACGGGATGACACTCCAACAGCTGAGCCACATCGGCCAGGGTGCAGAGTCTTTTGAAAGTCAGCATTTTACACTCTCTTCTTTCCTGGAAGTTGACTATCTCGTCTATTAATTCCTCTATAGCATTTTATCATAATATGTATATTTATGTTTGATAAAGTTATAAATCAACCTTTTGGAATTTTTTTGTGGGGAAAATGTCTTTTAATTTAAAAATTCTTAAATTTCTAGTGATAGTAAGGCTGTTATTAAACTTGGACTATCTTAGACCAAATTTTTATTACAATTATTCCTATACAGTTGTTTAAACAACATGCATGTTTACATGCTTGAAGAATATTAGGAAACATAAAAAGTAAAATTCTTATAGATCTACATTTCTTTATGAGTGAAATGGAACCTTTCTCCCCTTCTTTTCCAGTTGTAGGTTTGTATGTCTGTTACTTACTGTTAGAGTAAGTCAGAATTAGTTACACAAGTTTTGGAGCTAGGCACTTCAGCAACAGCTTGACAGCTTTATTGTACCTTTGCTTCTCTCTCTCTCTCTCTCAAACCCCGGGGCATTATGCTAGATGAGATTAGGAACGGGTCAGAGATTTGCTATTTTTTTTTAAGATTTTATTTGTTTTTAGACAAAGGGGAAGGAAGGGAGAAAGAGAGAAACATCAGTGTGTGGTTGCCTCTCTCGAGTCCCCTACTGGAGACCTGATCTGCAACCCAGGCATGTGCCCTGACTGGGAATCGAACCAGTGACCCTTTGGTTTGTAGGCCAGCACTCAATCCACTGAGCCACACCAGCCAGGGCTAATTACTTTTATTTTTAAGAAGACAAAAGACTCAAAGAGGAATATAGACAGAACAGTGGTTTTCCTGGTATGTTATATGAAAAGAAACTTGGGGGTTTCCAGTTTGTTCTGAGTAAGACCATGTTACCAGACTAACAGGTTGAAAATTATTGCCAAGTCTGTTTTTTCCTAAACACTGCACAAAAATGAATAGAAAAATGAAAAGACTTAAGTCAGAATTACAGGTTTTTACCTTTTTAAGTTTGAGAGGGCTTGCTTCTTTGTTTCTCAACTATAGGTGTCAGACACTTGTATGTCCTTCCTAAATTAAAAATGGTTGTCAGGGTATGTTCATATCGGGATTATCTCGGCCGATGAAGTAATGATAACACCTTCTTCCCTAACAGCACTCAAACCCAGGGCATGCCGGACCCTTTCCTGTTGTGTCGGCACACAACACAATCAACCCGACCAGCCCGACCACAGCCACTATGGCGAGTGCGAATCGCGGTCCCACCAGCCCGTCTGTTACAGCCATAGAGCTGATCCCCTCAGTTACCAATCCAGAAAACCTGCCGTCGCTGCCAGATATTCCGCCCATACAGGTTTGTATTTAAGTTGAATGAAAGACTTCAAACCTCATGTTCATGAGGGAATTTGAGTATATTTTTCTGGTCAGTTTTACATTTAGGCAAAACTTTTTTTTTTTTTTTTTTTAAATTTCCAAAGAGTTGGTTCTATTTGAATTTTTAAAAGTTACATTACTAAAACTAGCATTCCTCAATATTTTTAAGCTGTGAGGTGTAAACTGCTTATCTTTCTCTCACTTGCCAACAGGTAAGCCTTGAGTTAGGTGAAGCCCTCCTTGTGTGGTTTGGATGCAGAGAGGGGACCCAGGGCCAACATGTGGTCAAGTCTTTGTCATTCCTGTTAGGTTCACTGTGCAGATGGGCCGGACTGCGAAGGGAGAGGCTGGAGAGCTGGGTGTCAGGCGCGCGGTGTGTGCCGCGACAGGAGGGCGTGGCGAGGGGAAGGGGAGCCTGCAGGGCCTTTGAGGCATGCTGTACCTTTCCCCTGCAACGTTTCACTGAACAAAAGTCTTTCAGTGCTTTCTGAAATTTCACTAATTCATTTGGTTCAAAAGCGTTTTGTATTTTTAAATGTAAATATAACCTTTGAAGATTGTACCAAGTTGTATTCTCATGAGATGCTGTGGGAGCAAGGTGCAGTGAAACTGCTGAGTCGCTAGGGCCCTGGCTATCCATGGCTGCTGCTGAACATTTTAATATATTTAATGGATTTCTAAGACTTCGTTTAAGGGATGTTTCTTTAATTCCAATGTTGTTTCAAAACCACTCATTCATTGTAAATTCTCTTAATCTAATTGCTTTCCTGATGTTAGGGGAGATCTTTATTGGCAAAGCAAATTGTAGTTGTGTTGGTACTGAGAGTTCTGGACTATATATATGGAAAATTTTGGAGTACATGTGTAAATAAGATTGCTAAGTTATAAGTTTATAATTTACAAAGAACTTTCATAGTGCATCAATTTAATACTTGAAATCATTTCATATATGTAATATCTCTACTTTATGGATTAGAGTAAGAAGTTAGTGACTTTTTCAGAGTCACCCAGTAAATGGAAAAGTTGTGATAGAAAGTGCAACTCCTGATTACCAGTCCAGTTCCTCCCCTGCTGTTCATAGAGATAGAAGGGAGGTAGTTTGGGGTTGGAGACCTGGAAAGGTATTAGTATTGAGAGGCATTGGGCACTCAGAGAAAGGTATGCAACAGTGTCCAAGGATTCAGTCATTCACGTTTTAGTAAGTAAGCACTTAACTGTATGCTGAAGTCCTGGGGCGTTAACAATAAACAGATAAACAAAGACTTGGTTTCAGTTCTTAAGAAACTTGCTAATGTTAAACTTAACATAATTTGCTAGGGTCACTGTGGCCCTTGGTCCAGGTCTTTCTCACACAGACCAGGTGCTGGAAGTGTAGGTGTTCTGCGTCCTTGAAAAGTTGGTCGTCCTAGGGGAACTAGGGGACATAGGCTCACGTTACACCTTCCTTGTCATCTCACCCAGAAGAGCTGTGCAATCAAGACAAGAAGCTCAGAATGTGTGCCCTCCTGTGTTTTTTTAAAGTGGGTCGGAGAATAGAGGCCATGACTTTACCGATGAGCTTTTTCTTCCTTGCAGACACGCTGACCTTATTTTTATTTACAGATTTATGAAAGTATCATATACTTTTAAAAATTGAGATATAATTCATATACTATAAAATCCAACTTTTAAAATAGTATATTCACCATCGCTACTGAGTCCAGAACATTTCATCAACCCCAAAAGAAACTCTGGACCTGTTAGCAACCACTTTCCATTTCGCTTTCCACCATGAAAACCACTCATTCCCGCCTGTTCCTGCCCAGGGCTGCATCGCCCTCTGGGATTGTTTCAGGCTTAAGTCAGGCAGGGGAAGTAAGGCAGCCAAGAGATTAGAAGACTTCTTACAGACAGAATGAGGACTCAGGCTATGTCAAAGCTGAGGGGTGAGGGTCTGTCGCCCCATTTTTCTATAGCCCCCCAAAGTCCTTCCCTGAGGGCTCCCTCGTGACTGTGCCTGTCTTAGGTCGTCCCCCCTTTGAGGAATCTTACCCGTCATTGACTAATCAGTCATCCACCCAGGGCCAAGCAGAGTGAAGTAAAAGGGGGCAGAGGCGGTGCCCCAGCCGGGAAGATAAGCTTTGTCTCCTTAGTGGCTTAGGGTTCCAAGATCTTTCACTCAGCTTTAGCCATGGGGGGTTACAGCTTCTGAAACCAGGCCAGACGGTTCCCAACAATTATACAATATGTGGCCTTTTGTGACTGGCACCTTTCACTTAGCATAATGTTTTCCAGGTCCATCCGAATCATAGCACGTGTCAGTACTGAATTCCTTTTAGTGGCAGACTATTCCGTTGTGTGGATGAACCACATTTGTTCATCCATGTATCACTTGATGGACATTTGGGTCTCCACATTTTGGCCGTTAGGAATAATGCTGCTCTGAACATGTGAACGAGCACAGGCTATCAGCTCTCGGTGCTGAAGTTCCAGGGGTGGAAATTCAGGGTCATACTGTGAGTGTGTTTGTGGTTTTGAGGAACTGCCAAACTTGTCCACAGGGGCTGCACCATCGTGTGTGCCCAGCAGCAGTGTGTGAGGCTTTCCGTTTCTCTACGTTCTCACCACTGCTAGTTGTTGTCACTTATTTTTGAAAGGAATTAGAGGGGTTACCCCAAAAGGACAAAGAAGAAATAGTTAACCATATGAAGCAAACATAGAAAGGGAAGCAAACCTACTATCTCTAGAAGAATCACTTTTTCTCCTGTCCTGTGGTGTCCATGGTATAGTAGAAGGAAACCTGGGGAAGCCGTACGGGCGGAGACGAGGCAGCATTCATATGTAACACGAACAGGCAATAAACACAGACAGTTTTGGGTGCTTGCTGCTGTACCTTAGCACTGATCAGTATGGCCCCCCAGTATAGAGTAGGGTTCGATTTAAATAGAATTCTCTCAACCTGAATTATTTTTTATTTCACTCTACTACATAGTGATGATGCATGTTTGTAGTTTGACTTTGAGGGAACATGTAATGAACCCGAATACTTTTTGAATTTATAAGTGAACGTTGGATTTCTGTTCCTAATATGATCAACAAATGTAGCATTCTAATGATTTCTTTTATATCTGTGTAAAGAATTTTCTGTATTTGGTACATTAGTAACTTTGGATACTATATTGGATATTATGAAATTTTGGGAAAACTGTTTCTGATATTCACATGCGAGTTTAAATATTGTAGAGTACTCATTTTTGTACTGTGTCCAACATTGGCTAAATTAGTCTTCCATCTTTGTCAGAGTGATAGATAAAAATAACATCGATTTGCCCTGGCTGGTGTAGCACAGTGGATTGAGCTCGGGCTGGGAACCAAGCGGTCCCGGTTCGATTCCCAGTCAGGGCACATGCCTGGGTTGCGGGCCAGGTCCCCGTGAGGGCCATGTGAGAGGCAACCATACATTGCTGTTTCCCTCCCTCTCTTTCTCCCTCCCTTCCCCTCTCTCTAAAAATAAATAAAAATAAAATCTTTAAAAAAAAAAAAATAACATCGATTTTATTTACATTCATTTGCATGGTTATAGGCTCATTGATTATTTCTATTTCTTTCATGGATTGTCTTTTTCCTTTTAATTCGTAGAAATTATTGTATCACACATGTTCTATGTAGTTATCCAGGAAGCTCAAAAACCATTAGCTTAGTGAGTAAGGGAATTGTTCTTCCAGTGAAACCTCTGACTTTACGGTGACTTTATCCATGCCTAACAAAACCTGGAGGCAAATGTTCGGCCAGCATTTCCCTGGTAGAGACATAGTGGTTTCTGGGAAGCTCTCGTACTTTTGGTTTGCCTCTTCCTGCCCTGTTCACTCATCCAGCCTTCGGGTCATCTCTCTGGCAGAGACACAAATTGCAGGCGGGAGAGTGTAAGAGAGAGGGAGCAGAAGTAGGTAACGTGGGACTTCGTGTTTGTTTGGAATCGTTCCCTCTTGCACGTTTAGGTGAGACAAGCTTCCATCTCTGGCTTATGTTAGTGCAATAGCTGCCCCTCTTCACACTTCGTCCAGCTGACTGTAGTTGCAGCAGGGGGTCTCCAGTAATTAGCGTTTACAAGTAAAGCCATGGCCGCCAGCTGTGACCAGTGGGCAGGCACAGCTCCCAGTATGCCCTGATTGTCCCTCTTGTTAGCCTGTTACTCCCACCTTCAGCCCTTTATGTCGCTGACATGCGGCTCTTTGAGGGATTTAATGAAAAAGACTTCATTAATTAAAAGAAAGTCCTATTCACTTTTTAAGAAATTGAGGTATAACTGACATCAAACATTATATTAATTTCAGGTGTATAGCACTAGTGATTGGGTATTTGTATACATTTCGAAATGATCATCATAATAAGTCTAGTTACCATCTGTCACCATACATAGTTACAAATGTTATTTTCTTGTGATGAGGACTTTTAAGATTTACTCTCTTAGCTTTCAGGTATGCTATTCTTTGAGTATTGTATCTGGAGTCATTATGCTGTACATATTACCTCCCCATGATTTGTTGATTTTTATAATGGGAAGTTTGTAGCTTTTGACTCCCTTCACCCATTTCGCCCACCCACCTCCTCTTCTCTGTATCTGTGAGTCTGGTTTTGTTGTTTTCAGACTCCACATATAGGTGAGATTTATAGTATTTATCTTTTTCTATTTGATTTTATTTAACATAATACCCTCTAGGCTCCTCCATGTTGTTACAAAATGGCAAAATTTCATTTTTTTACTTGTTGAGTAATACTTCCAGTGTGTATATATACATGTTTTCTTTATCCATGCATCTGTTGATGGACATACAGGTTGCTTCCGTATCTTGCCTATTATCAGTAATGCTGCAGTGAACATAGGGGAGCGTGTCCTTTCAAATCGGTGTTTTTGGTTCCTTCAGATAAATACCCAGAAGTGAAATTGCTGGATTGTATGGTAGCTCTATTTTTAAATTATTTGAGGAATCCTATAGTATTTTCCATAGCGTCTTCACAATGTATAATCCCACCGTCAGTGTGCCGGGTGGGTTCCTTTTCCTGCCAGCACTTGTTACTGACCACGCGTTATTGATGAGAGCCATTTTGATGTGTATGAGATGATTGAGAATTCATTTGGGTTTCAATTTGCATTTCTCTGGTGATTAGTGATGAACAGTTTTTTTATATGTCTGTTGGTCATTTGTATATCCTTTTCAGAGAAATGTCTCTTCAGGTCCTCTGCCCATTTTTCAATTGGATTGTTTGGGGTTTTTTGATGTTAAGTTGTACGAGTTAGCCATTTTGGATATTAACCTCTTATCAGATGTATCATTTGCAAGTATCTTCTCCCATTCAGTAGGTTGTCTTTTTGTTTCATTGATGGTTTCCTTTGCTGTACAAGAAGTTTTTAGTTTGATATAGTCCCGTTTGTTTATTTTTTCTTTTGTTGCTCCAGCCCAAGGAGACATACCCAAAAAGATAGTTACAAGTGGTGTCAAAGAATTTACTGCTTATGTTCTCTTGTAGGAATTTTATGGTGTTGGGTCTTACATTTAAGTCTTCAAGCCATTTTGAGTTTATGTTTATGTGGCATAAGAAAGTGGTCTAGTATTATATTTTTCTGCATGTATCTGTTTGGTTTTCCCAGTACTACTTATTGAAGAGACTGTCTTTACCCCATTGTATATCCTTGCCTCCTTTGTTGTATGTTAATTGACCACATATACAAGAATTTACTTCTTGGTTCTTTATGCCATTGATCTGTATCTGTTATGCTGTATCTGTTAAACAGTATGTTACCATACTGTTTTGATTATTGTAGCTTTGTAACATAGCTTGATATTGGGGAGTACGATACCTCTCACTTTGTTCTTAGAATTTATTTGGCTCTTCAGAGTCTTTTTGGGTTTCATATAAATTTTAGGATTAGTTGCTCTGATTGTAATTGATTTTGTATCCTGCAGCTTCATTGAGTTCATTTATTCTAACAGTTTTTTGGTGGAGTCTTTAGGATTTTCTATCTATAATATGTTATCTGCAAATAAGGACAGTTTTACTTCTTCCTTTCCAAGTTAGATGCTTTTGTTCCCCTTTCTTTCCTAACTGCTCTGGCTAGGACTTCCAACACTATGTTGAATAAAAGTGTCAAGCATGTGGGCATCCTTGTCTCTTTTCTGGATCTTAAAGGAAGAGCTTTCAGATTTTCACTGTAAGTATGTTGTTAGCTGTGGAGTTGTAATTTATGGCCTTTATTATGTTGCAGTATGTCCCCTCTATACCCACTTTGTTGATAATTTTTATTGTAAATGGATATTGAATTATTTTTAGGAGAGTCCTCCCTTGTCTGTGGTATGTTTTGAGCTTCTTTATTCTATTCATTTTTCTGTCAGTCCAACTCTACCTTGGGTATATATATTTATAGTTTCTTCCAAAGTTTCTGCTTTGATGTCATCTTTTCCTGTTTTATAGTCATGAAAATCACTGTATTTTGGGAGGGAAGGAAAGCAAGTAGTAAATGTATATGTTGAGTTTTCAAGAAGCGTTCCTGCCGCCAGCGGGAGAGAAGATGCAAAGGGGCCCGTGTGGATGCAGTCAGATCAGTAAGCAAGAAGACAGGCGGTTATTTAGGGATAATCTGACCATCTCTTACATGGAATAGTATAAACTTTTACTTAGGGTGGTTTTTATAATTAAATAATATCTGCTTACTGTTTCTTACACAAGTATTTTCTCATTCATCATCGCAGTTCTCAGTGTGAGTGAATGTTTAAAGATGAGAAACTGATGCTCAGTTGGAAATCAGGTCACGGTCTCTGAGCCAGGCCCTCTGGCTTTAGCCTGCAGCCTGTCGACTCCCCCTTTTTGTGAAGTAAGGGACCCTAAGGGACCCTGTGTCTTGGGCTAAGGGCTTTCTGCTGCGTATAAACACGACTGAGAGCTTTGGAATTAGGCATTGCCATTAAATTCCTGTTTGGGTGAATGATTCTGGAAGATCTTTGGATGTTGAAATAAAGGGAGGAAGATGGGACGAGGATGATGGAAAAACAGGATCTTGCATCAACTTGGAGGAAAGGCAGACATGTCAGAGTGTGTGAGTGCTGTTTTCATAATAGAGCATAAAGAATGTAGTGGGTTACTGGTTTTGTCCTGATCTGTTGGGTATTTGTTGAATAATATTATTATAGCTTTATTCACATAAACTTTATATCATGTGGGTCCCTCAGGGCGCCTAAGGAAGCAGTAATCTGTTTATTAGGAAACTGAGGGTGAGTGATTATCCTAATAAAATTAAATACCTTCTCTGTTTAATCAAAGCAAATTTATCTTTTCTTTTTCTTTAGTTGGAAGATGCTGGTTCAAGCAGCTTGGATAATCTACTAAGTAGATACATCGCAGGCAGTCACCTCCCGCCTCAGCCTACGAGCACCATGAACCCCTCTCCGGGCCCCTCTGCCCTGTCCCCGGGATCGTCAGGTAAACCAGCTGAGGTGCCACCTTGCTCTGTCACAGCAAGCGTCTCTTGGTGCGTGTGCACGTTGGGGTTCTCAGAAAGACGGAATCAGTAGGGAGTGCGCGTGCGGGCCTGTGTAGGAAGAGGGAGAGAGTTGAAGGAACGAGCTCACGGGGTTGTTAGGGCTGGCAAGCCCAAACTCTGCAGAGTAGGTTGCCAGGCTGGAGACCCCAAGAAGAGCTGACGATGCAGGCTGGAGTCTAGGGGCAGGACTCTTTCTTCCTCTGGTGGCCTCAGGCTTTTTCTGTTAAGGTCTTCAACTAATTAGATGAGGCCCATGCACATTATGGATGTTGATCTTTTTTTCTCAAAACCTACTGATTGAGGTGTTAATCACATCTAAAAAATACCCTCATAATGGCATTGAGACTGGCATTTGGCCAAACTGCTGGGTACTCTCTTCTAGCCAAGATGACCCACAAAATTAACAATTTCCATAACATACCACATTTTCTCCCCGATTGCTTTTCTAATTATTTTTTTCTTCAGGTAGTGTTGGCAGTCTTTTGCTAACTGAAGTGAATGAATTTATATTGGTAGTGTGTGCCATTCAGAACTCCAGGGTACCGCGCCCCTCACCCCCAGCTGTTAGTAGATGCCGCATTTGTAGATGCATTGACTTCCCGTGTCTTACATTTTTCGATATAGATCATCAGTTGAAGAGTTCTTTGGTTTCTACCCAAGTTTAAAACACTTCGTAAAATAATGAAGAGTGGAAATTTTGTTTACAGAAAGTTAAGGGAAGGCAAGTGAATTTTCAAATTGTAATTTTAAAACAAAAACTTTAATTTATTGGAAACTGTTAAAATGTGACTAACCAAGTCCATGAAATACAGCTCTTCCAGAATCCCAGTTGTTTTATTGACCTTCCTGCCATGAGTAGGAAGCAACTCCCCACAAATTGATGGTGCAGAGTTACGGAATAGATTTTTCTGCAGTAAATTAACTTATTTTTTCCTTACTAAAACAGACCACCTCGTTATTTCTAGAGTAAGAATAGTTCAAATTTCAATGTGGGTTTTGCATGAGATGCATCATTAACACATTTTTTGAATCATACAATTTTTGAGGTCTAATGTAATTATTGTAGGACTTCTGAAATAAAGAATAAATAATGGGAATCTAAGTAGTATACTTGCCAGATGACTTGGCAAGACAGCAAATAGCTTTCTCTTACCTGCCCAGTTGTCACTGATTGATAGTGTTGCTGGGAGGAGAATTCTGGGAATGGGGCTCGGCTGAGAGACCCGTTGAGGTCTGCCAACCTGAGGCCAAGCCTGTGTCTGATTTCTGAGAATTAATAAGTTTCATTATAGTCATCTTTAATTCTATAATTAGTAGGTGGAATTCTGAATAGTCTTACCTGCATTGATATTCATTTTAACTTACTGGTTGCAGGCTTATCCAATTCTCACACACCTGTGCGACCCCCTAGTACCTCTAGTACTGGCAGTCGGGGCAGGTGAGTATTACATTACTAATAACTGTATATTTTCTTTTTTTATTAAGAAATATTTCAAATACGTATTTTAAAAAGTAGACTATCACAGTGAACTCTTATGTACTTACCACCCAGCTTCAACAATTATCAGTCTTAATTCAACAGTTATGGCCACGGTTAATTCTTCTATACACCCACTCATTCTCTCTCAGTCTGGATTATTTTGAAACAAATCTCAGACGTCTTATTTTACTTGTGACTGCTTCAGAATATATCACTTAAAATATAAGGATTTTAAAATTGTGTAGCTACAGAACTATTATCATACCTAGAAAAAAGTGAGCAGATAGTTCTTTAATATCAATAGAGATCTAGTTAATGTTCAGATTTCCCAATTTTTCCCCATAAATGCCTTTAAAAAAAGGGTTCGGATCGGTGTTACGTGAGGGTGTGGTGTTCTCCCGCAGCGCTTCCCCCGCTCTCACTGGCGCGCGGGGCCTGCTGTGTTTGCTCCCCGTCGCGCTTTCGATCTGGAGGTCCGACCAGCTTCGGTTCGGTTCGGGGAGACCGCTTCTTTGGGGGTGCGTGTCCTTCCGTGGGGGACAGTGGTGTCTGCTTGGTTTTTGTTTGTTTTCTGATGACAACCATTAATACTCCTTTTGTCTTTTTTAACTAATTGAAAAGTGCTGTGTTTTAAACTATTGTATTCCTTCTTAGTTTACTATTTTAAACTATTTCTGTAAAGAGAAACTTTGTCATCATCTATTTGGTCATAGGAAAGGCTGAGTGAATCGGTTCTTTCTCTTTATTTACGTATTTTTATAATAATGAATTGAGTTGTCAGCACCCTCCTACAGTGGTCAATTAGTCTTATTATTTTTAACTTTATCAACTCACATTTAAACATAGTTTATATGTTCTCAACCATTATAGGTGTAATTTTCATTGATGCTTAAAGTTTTCTTTTTTTGGCCTGTCAGCTTTTTAAAGTTGGCCCCTTTAGTTGTTTTGTTATAACCCCAGAAGTCCCTGAAAGCTTCCTTGTTTTGTCTTATGAAATGATGTTCCAGATTCATCTTGAACATTCCGGGCCTCAGACCTGGAGTCCGCCGCTTCCCTAAGAAATCTGGTCGTGTTAGTGAGGAAAATGGTGCTTGGAGACAATCTTCTAGGTACTAGGGGCACCTGTCACTACTGAATTGTTCACTGTTTCTTCTGCCTTCTTGGCGGGCAGCACTAAGTACGTTTAAGACAAAACACAATAGTGTTAACTGATGTTTATTCTTCAGTGTAGATAATTTAGTATAATGCAGGAAAGACGTACACTCTGAATTCTTGTATATGTGTGTACACATGCATTTTTAAAGACTAGTCATTTTAAACACTTGCTTGACTTGTTAATTATACTTTAAGTTGACAATCAGTATTTTTATATTTATTTTAAAATATTTTATTATTTTTAGAGAGAGAGGAGAGGGAGAGAAACATCAATGTGTGGTTGTCTCCCCTGTGCCCCCAACTGGGTACCTGGCCCACAACCCAGACATGTGCCCTGACTGGGAATCGAACTGGCAACACTTTGGTTTGCAGGCCAGTGCTCAATCTGTTGAGCCACACCACGCAGGGCAAGGATTAGTATTTTAGAAGAAAAGTATACATTGAGTGAAAAACTATTCATTCTTAGAAGTAATACAGTCTTACGAATTACTTACTTTCTCTTGCCAGCGGTTTTGCTTCGTGGTCTAGATGGAACTGATTAGTCATGTATCGTTGCATTGATTTCAAATAAGGACTTTCTGGGTTCTTCACTATTTGTTTTCCTCTTTTCCCAATCCCCCACCCTCAAAAATTAAAGTAGCGGTTCCTTTGAGGAGGCTTCATGAACTACTGTTGATGTTGTTTTCTTCAGATATTTGTGGGTAGAGAAGAACTGAAACTACTTGCGTAGAAGTGATCACCAACACCAACAGTCTGTGCTATTAGCCTTGGGAAACTTTTACTTACCAGATCTCTTACATGATTTAGTATAAGTGCCTCGGACCATAACGCGGTATTTGTAAGGTCTTCTGAAAGTGTGATCTACATTTTTAAGAAGTGGAAGCTAAGTTTATACCACAGTCCTCCTAACGCCATTATAAAGTGTCCTTATCATTTAAAAGTTAATAAATTGTCTGTTTTCACGTAAATGATGATTACTTTTATGTACACCACACAAACATATGTGGCCTTTGTTGTTTTTATTAGCTGTGGGTCATCCGGAAGAACTGCTGAGAAGACAAGTCTTAGTTTCAAGTCTGATCAAGTGAAGGTCAAGCAAGAACCTGGGACTGAGGATGAAATCTGTAGCTTCTCAGGAGCCGTGAAACAGGAGAAGACCGAGGACGGCCGGAGGAGCGCCTGCATGGTAAAGCCCCCGGGGCCTGCCGGGGTCTCCCGTCAGAGTGTGCCGGCCAGACCAGTGTGTCGGAACGTTTAGTGATGTTGGAATGTTTGTGCCTGGTCCTGGCCAAGTATCTCTTTCTAATCAGAACAGACTTAGTCATGTTAAGGACTCATTTCATATTGTCTTTTGGTTTGTAATTGGTCCGAATTTTTGCTATGATTCTAAATCAGATTCTGTCTTATTCTGAATTTATTAATCATCTCAATAGTCCCATTGAGTCTTAGGCCATAAATGGTCCTTGGCTGTTTTCCTGGGCCTGTAGGTTCAAAATTAAGGCTGCTGACGTGAAAGAAGTGTAACAATCAAAGAATTCTGTGATGGGAAGATTACCTTTAGCTTATGAATTACTAACCATTTCAGAGTTCCCAGGCGGAACACTGTAGAATTTATATATAGGATGAAAGAAGGCCTGAGTCCCTCTTCGTTTTGGTATTTCGATCTTGGTTTTTCTTCCTGCCCAGACTTAAGCCTCATTTGCTGTGTGGTTGGTACAGAAATTTCAGCTCTAGCCCCTGGATGTACTGAATGCGGTGCATGCGGGCGTAGAGAGCCGCACCTGAGCCTTGGTTTTAGGGCCAGTGTCGCCTCTTCATCCAGAACTTAGTTCGGAAAGTACCCCCAGAACAGGGTAAATATTCTTTTTTACGTTGTTATAGTCTTCCTACATTTGTAGAGCGATAAGTGAGCAGAAGACTATTTCAGAAGGCTTCTCAAAAACTGTGCAACAGATTCTTGTGTGGAAAATAACATACCAAAGTCAACTGTGGGTAGGAAAAGTATAACCCATTTGCTCACTCCCAAATCCATGTGCTTAACTGTTAAGTTAATTTCCTTGCTATCTGAGTGAACCAGTATTAACATGCCTGAATTCACTATAAATTAACATGCCTAAGTAATTTTGGGGTTCATTTTGTTCCTTTATATAATTAGTGCAATTTCCAGAGTAATTTTAAGTTAATCTATCTGTATATATGTTGACATGTATATATGTTGACATAAGTGTTGACATAAATGGTTCTTCAAGAATTTGTCCTTGCTTTGTTGCAGCTGAGCAGCCCTGAGAGCAGTCTGACACCACCTCTCTCAACGAGCCTGCACCTGGAGAGTGAGCTGGATGCATTACCGGGCCTGGAAAACCACGTGAAAACTGAGCCCACAGATACGAACGAAAGCTGCAAACAGTCAGGGCTCAGCAGCCTCGTTAACGGAAAGTCCTCAATGCGAAGCCTCATGCACAGGGCGGCGCGGATGGGAGGGGACGGGAACAGCAAAGACGACGACCCCAATGAGGACTGGTGCGCCGTCTGCCAGAACGGAGGGGACCTCTTGTGCTGTGAAAAATGCCCAAAGGTTTTCCATCTAACTTGTCATGTTCCAACACTTCTTAGCTTTCCAAGGTATCAGCGAAAGAATTGATTTTTTGTTGTTTATCTTCATGAGCTAAACCCCCCCCCAGAAAGTTATTCAGGGTAGATGGCCTTCTAAACCAATGCATACATAGTATTTCTGTAAAACGTGGGCCTATTTATTATTCCTGTGGTGTTACCTTTGAGAGAAACTAACAGCTGAGTGATAAAATGTCCAAGATCTAAGTGGAGCATTAATGGTAAAAAATAGATCATTTCCTGGCCTTCAGTTTATACTTAATGTAAACAAATCAGATAGCACTCCACATTAGGAGGGGCAACGGTCTCGGGTGTTGGAGAAAGTAGATTTCCTCTTGAAGCTGAATTTTTAAAAATCTGTTGCCATTCATTTTAATGGGGCCTACAGTTATAATTTTATTTATGAACACTATTTAGTTTTATGGAAACTCTATTGGATCTTACCCAAAGTTACTTTTGTAATGTTTGAAAGCTCTCGGAGCGCATTTTAAAGGAAAAAACACATTTGTAAAATCACCTTCCGTGTCTTGGATGATTTTAGGAAATCGCTTCCTCTTGCCCCTGGAAGCCATTAGTCTGGTGGGAGTGCCTGCCCGGAGCCTGTGCGCAGGTTTCTCAGACTTCTCCCTGGATCTGGTTGGAATGTCTTTCAGTCATTTACTTTGGAACGGACAGTTACTGACTTATTTCAAAATGAATAATTTGGGAAATAACATAAATAGCGTTGTCCTCAGACCGTGTAACCCCGTTGAACCGATGTGTTGGGCTGGACTCATGGCCTGCCGTCTGGCGGGAACTCCGTCGGGAACTTGCCTCGTTACTTTGGGCAGTTCACAGATTCTCAGGGATTATCGTCTGCACCTACACGTGGTAGAGTTCTCGTTAGAAGAGCTCTTTTTCTTCCTTCCCTTGAACATTTTATGTTCACGTAATTTTATCTTCAGTTGATTTCAGAGACCGTAAAATAGTAGAGTGATGTTTCTTTATTTCAGCATTTCCACTTCCTCAGTCCTTACCCTAGGTTTCTTTTCAAAAGAAAGTAAACCAGCATTCTTGGGAAAACCCGGCTTCTTTTCTGTCTGTAGATGATTAGATTTTTTTTCTTTTTTTTCCTTCCCTTCTTTCTCACTGGAGGATGTGCTTACTGATTTCAGAGAGGGGGAAGGGAGGGATAAGGAGGGAGAGAAACATCAGTGTGAGTGAGACATCGACCACTTGCTTCTAGTAGGCTCCCCGACCCGGGATGGAACCCACAACCTTGGCATGTGCCCTGACTGGGAATCGAACCGGTGACCTTTCAGTTTTCAAGATGATGCTCCAAGCAATCAAGCCACACTGGCCAGGGCTCTTCTTAAATTTCTGAGAAGCAATCATTTTAGTTGAGTAATACTCCCCTTTTGGAAAAATTTTGACCTGTTGCCTTAGAAAAGCGGTAGATAGAGAAATAGTACCAGAATATTTTTCTGAAGAATTGTAATTCTTACCTAAATCTTAGGAGGTATAGTCATTTGCCAGAGATGCAATGACAGCCTTCTTTTTCTTTACTTTTTTAGAAAAGAAAAGCGTTGGCATTTTGGTTGGAAATTAAGGCTTTTCATATTTTTTTTTCTTTGAACAGTAACATCTGCCAGAACGTTAGAATTCTGTCACTGAGTGCTTTCTCTCAAAGGCAGATGCTTTGGAAGGAAGTGAAACTGTTGGCACGCTAGACTTAGGGTTTATTTACGTATGGTAGGGGCAGGGGGAGATTAAATATGAGCGACTCACTGGAGTTTATGGTTTGATAGAAATCTTGATGTAAACAAACCATAGACTGAGCAGATTTCAAAGATTAGGGGTATGTGTGTATGTGCTTGCACTTGTAAGGAGTGTGTGTGTGCACGCGCGCGACCTAGGCTTTTGACTGGCCATGAGAAAAGAATTGTTTTATTTGACATGTATTGTTCAATGCGTGCTGAAACAGTACAGGACCCCTGGGGAATTCCGTATCCTGCACTCTGGTCTCGTCCGCGAATACGGGGCCTTTACAGTTACTGGGGCCTGAGAGTTGGTCCTAGGTTGCAAGTACAGATCGTCGGCGTTGTACTGGGAAAAACCCCGTTCTGAATGCCAAGATACCAGTTTCACCCTGCTTTCCGGTGGGTAATCAGTTGAAGAACGACTGGGAAAGTTTTTACTGTACAACCTCACTTTATGAGATTTGACAAGATTAGAACCTCCCTTCCCCCAAAAAAACTAAGTAGGAAGGAAAGAAAACAACAAATTAGTCTTAACCTCTAGGGAATTAGCTTCTCTCGAGTGGGTTTTGTTATAAAACTATGGACTGATTGCCTGTTTTTCTCCTCAGTGGGGACTGGATATGCACATTTTGCAGAGATATTGGGAAACCAGAGGTTGAATATGATTGTGACAACTTGCAACATAGTAAGAAGGGGAAAACTGCGCAGGGATTAAGTCCTGTGGACCAAAGGGTAAGTGTCAAATAAATTGATGTATTGTTAGGCATTCTGCAGTTGCCTTGCTATACATTTTTAAAATTTTGTTTGTTTATTTTTTTCCTGAGATGTTATAGGAAAGGCGAGTGGCAGCTGCAGGCACTGTGCTGACCTGAGCTGTCAGTCTCTCCAGGTTGCTCTCGCCTGCAGTTGGAGACCCCATGGCTACAACCAGCCACAGCCCTTGGAAACAGGCTGAATTTTTTTTAAGTGTAATACGCATGTAACTTGATACATTTTCATTTCTTAATCTCTGCATCTAATGGTATATTAATGACTTCTGAAATCTTTAGTCCTCAGCTCTAGACTCTTACATCTAGTTTTCTTGCGTTTAACATGTCCCAAGCAAAATCTTTTTTTTTTAGACAGAGGGTAAGGGAGGGAGAAAGAGAAGGAGAGATAAATCAGTGTGAGAAAGGAACATCGACCCCTTGTCAGGAATCGAACCTGTGAACTTTGGCTTTGTGGGACGACCCCCAGCCAACTGAGCCACACCAGCCAGAGCCCCAACCAAAATGTTGATTTTTAAAATCATCTTCAAAAAGTGAAAGCAATAAACAAGCAGATTAACAACATAAAAAACTGTACTTCTCCCCCAGTGTTTTACATCATTGAATGACACCACTGGTGACCTCTGTTGCTCAGATCAGAACTCTATGAGAAATAAAAGAATCAGGAATGACTGTGATACCGTTTGCTTACTCCCTAACCGTGACCTCCTGAGACAGCCCTCATGGTCTGTCATCTGCACTGTTGCAATAATCTCATCACTGGACTCCCTGGTTCTGCTCTTGCTCCTTTGCAGTCATTTTCCGTGCTGTTCATAGTGTTCTTTTTGAAGATGCAGACAAGACCGTCACTTTCTTGCCTAAAATCCTCTAATAACTTCTCATCATATTAAAAATGGAATCTGAAATCCTTTCCTCAACTTTAGTCGAATTTCTGCTCATGTGGTCCATAGTCTGATCTCCAAAGACAAAGTAGCTTTCACGTAGTTACAGTTATGTTTGGTCTAAACCGATGTATATACCTACACAATCCTTTGCTGTCTATAAAGAGAACGTGTGTGTTTAGAGTGTACAAACTTCATATTAAAAGAAGTTTAAGTAAATGAAAACCGTAACTGTAAAATGCATTTCAATTTATTTCTGTTTGTGTAAAAAGATTCTAGAATCAGATTAAGAAGACTTACACAGATAGTTTTTATTTAATTTTGGCTGGAATCATTTCAAGAAAGGGAATAATAGCACATGGCTGGCCTGCCAAAGGGAATTACAATGAATGGCAACAGCGGTGATCTATAAATTGTTGTACAGAATGCTGTTTGTTACTTTTCTCACTCCTTTCCATGTGTATAAATAGTTGAGTTAATAATAGATAAGAACAGTGGCATTCTGTCTTTGGTAAGTTCATTTAAAGTAGGACAGAATATAGTTTCAAAACTATATGGGAAACCAGGCAGTTTTATTTGGGTGTGTGTTCAGTTGAAGAGCTAGAATGTAGGAGGCTTTATGATCCATTTGTAATAAAAACTTATTAAGGGTTTTCTTCTCCGTTTTGGGGCCAGAAATGTGAACGTCTCCTGCTTTACCTCTATTGCCATGAATTAAGTATTGAATTCCAGGAGCCAGTTCCTGCTTCGGTAAGTTGTTTACCTTAGTACCTCCCTGGGAAAGACGTTAGACTCCTTGTGTTAAAACTCAGGCTTCTTGAATAATCTCCTTGACCTTTCCAAGGCTCAAATTTTCTTTCCTAATACTGTTTCTTCCTTCATTGGGTTCTTTCGAGGATTGTCTGTGATAACCTGTGTAAAATGTTTTAGCAGAGTACCTAGTAACATTTTAAGTATGTCTTACAATCAGAAATTTCAGTAGGGCTAAATGGATGTGAGAGTCACTTGTTAAAATTGAGGTCTTTTTTTAAAGATTTTGTTGCTGTGATGAAAAAAACTTAATGAATTGAATTTCCATACCCTCTTTTACTTTTAAGATGGACGTAAGGGATACAGATATAATGAAATAATCTTGAACCTAAGAGTCAGAAGACAACTTCTTCTCTTACTTAGTTCTGCCATTAACCATCCTTATAACTGGGAAAATCACAAAGATTTTCGCCTTCACTTTTTAAACTCTGCAGTGAGAGTATTGGACTAAATTATTTCTTAAGATTCTAGTTGTATAATACAGGCTGTGGACGTTGGGGAGAAAACAGTCTGTAAGTATTAATTTGAATAAACATGTAAAAATGATTTCGCACTGGCTCTGCCTTCATAAACCCTCTTTTGAAAAGTCAAGATGAAGAAAAGACTGGGACAGTTGTGGCAGTCAGTGCGATTTACTTAACTTAAAGGGGGCTTTCGTAAGGAAGAAAGGCTCTAAAGTCGCACAGCAGAAGGAACACGAGAGGTACTGGGTGCGTCACAGGGGGGACGAGGACGTGCAACACACATTTATTTGTCAGTCATCAGTTGCTGAAGGAAGATACTGTGCAGTGTCAGGCCTGTTCCAGAGTATTGCCTGGCAGGCTTGGGTGCTGCATGGGCTCAGCAACGAGCGGCAGAGCACAGAAGTCTGGACACAGGAAGATGCTTGCTGCAAAGAGCAGTGCCCTGATGTCAGGAAGTCTGTCTTGTCTTTGATAAAGTTCAGGGACTTTACAGTAGAAAATTACTTTCAAGTAATTATTTTCCATGAACAATTTAAATAGCTTCTCTGTGTTCAGTTATTTCCCAAGGATACAAATTTTTGACCAAGAGTGGGGGCCAGAACTTTCCAGTATGACCACTGAATGGCTAATAAAAAAGTTTTAGGGGGATAGCAACGGTCTTCTTTTGTTGCTTTGTCCAGAGTACTTTGTGATACAAACATTATCATTCTAAAACATATCATTCTAATAATAATACCTTTTGTAACCATTTTTTCTTTCCTATTGGGAAATAACCTCTTGAGGAATCATAAAATCCTGATGAGCCAGATGTGTCCTTAACATTAGTGATGGGCTATCCTTGCTGTTTGCTTTCTTTCCAAATCTACTTATTAAAGATAGAAATTGGGGGCCTTCATTAACATGGAGACTGCTATCCATTCTGAACATGATTCGTGATACAATCGGGGCCAAAGATTTAAGGTATATTCACTGTACCCCAAGTTTGCAAGTACCTGGCTCACACATTTTTTTCCTAAAATTCGTATGCTCTGCAATTTCACATTAAACAGTTTGGCATTTTTGGAGAATCCTTATTGAGCCGTAATTATTTGTGTGTTTTTTAGATACCAAACTACTATAAAATTATAAAGAAACCAATGGATCTGTCCACTGTGAAGAAGAAGCTTCAGAAGAAACACTCCCAGCACTACCAAGTCCCGGACGACTTTGTGGCCGACGTCCGCCTGATCTTCAAGAACTGCGAGAGGTTTAACGAAGTATGTTCGCTTCCGCGCCGTGGGGTTTCAGATTACTCATTTTCGTTAGTTTGCTTGTTTTGTTTGGATTTTGCTTTTCCCGCCAGTGATTTTTCTAATTTGATTTAGATATTTTTTTCTGCTTCAATTCTGTCAAAAGTAGAATTTTCATCCACAGTTCCAAAGAAGAGTGTTTACTATGTGTAATTTGAAGTATATAATTAAATACAGCAAATTAGGAATATTCTTGAATATCCCTTCTGAAACAAGTCAAGGGTTGTGACGAGTACAGGAAGTAGCCTGTAGTTAAGTGTGTTCGTGGGGCGTGATTACAGGCAGTCTGCACTTCGGACACCTTTAGGAAGGACGTTTGTAACGGTGTCCTTCGATCTCATTATTGACCATGTGGATGTAGAACCCGGAAGTCATAAACTAATCTCTGGGGGCTCATTTTAAATGGTAGCCCAGAGTATATAATGTTGAGTTTTTGGATCTCAGCGGTGTGCGGCTTTCATTAACTTTGGTTGTGGTTTTTTTGTTGTTGTTTGTTTGCTTTTTGTTTGTTTTGAGGATAAGGAGTTATTATCCATACCTTGAAAAGAAATGTGATATATACCTCCTTAAAGGAAATAATTTTGGTTATCTTTGGAAGAAGTCAAGTCTCCTGTTGTGAAGGAAATTTTTCATTATTATAGGAGAAGAAAAATTAGATGAGAACTCAAAAAAATTTTCAAGATTAGTACTAAAATCTCATATTTATTGTTGTTGAAATTTGGATGCCATATGACTATTACTAAAATGAATCATACTGAATTATTAAGATGTACTGATAGCTCCCTCTGGAAGCATCTAGGTGACTTTGTAAAATTTTTTAAAAGGTTCTCAGTTAGGTTAAAAGTCTAGTCACCTTAATAGCAACGTGCCCCAGAGAACAGAGTAAGACTTCACTCAAAGTTAGATTTATACAGTCCCAAGTTTTTGTCTTATTTTCTAATCCACCTAGAGTATTTTAAGTAAATATGCTTTCATGAACTATAACTAACACTTACCAGGAAGAAGGTCCATTTTATCTGCTTTAATAATAAATAATTTATGATTAAAAAGTTGCATACAGGTGGAGGTCTGATTAAGTGGTGTGTTGAAAGTTGGGCATATTTTTACAAGTAACATGTCTTCCAATATTCATTTTACAAATGTATTTCTCTTAAATAGATTGATGTATTCAGACCAATTTTTATTCAGATTGACCTCAGTAATTCGGAATTCGAGAGAATTTATTGAGGTTTCACAGTAGCTTTGGTGCTAGAACTTTGTAAAGAAAGTGGTTCCGTGTTCCGTAGAATTTTGGAAAGCACTCGTAATCTGGTCGTAGCGTTTGTGATCTGTTTCCCTTAGTGTGGCTGACTTTTGTCGCCAGTCCTATGCAGTTTTATAACTTTAGAAAGGATTATAATTTCCCTTTTTTTTTTTGACTCTGGTATCCTTTTTAGATGATGAGAGTTGTTCAAGTTTATGCAGAAACACAAGAGATTAATTTGAAGGTAAGCTTTTCAGACCATGCAAACTTGGTGAAGGATTATGCATTACCAATAGGTGAATATTCCTGTCTTTTGCTCGCAGGCTGATTCAGAAGTAGCTCAGGCAGGGAAAGCGGTGGCGTTGTACTTTGAAGATAAACTCACAGAGATCTACTCAGACAGGACCTTCGCACCTTTGCCAGAGTTTGAGCAGGAGGAGGATGATGGCGAGGTAACCGAGGACTCTGATGAAGACTTTATACAGCCCCGCAGAAAACGCCTAAAGTCAGATGACAGACCGATACATATAAAGTAAAATGACCTGAACTTAAGTCAACTGTTTAAACAAAGAAAGAAGAGAAAAATAATGCTTTTTACTGAAGTGTTACTCGAATATCCTGCCTACAGTGGGCACCTCCTTGAAGAAGCTGATAGCTTTTACATAGTATTAGATCGAAACATGGACAGAAACACATTCTTGTCAAGAAAGGGGGGAGAGAACTCTATTTACACCATTAAAAGTAAAAATAAGAAGCAGAAGTGAAGAGATACAAAAAATCTCTGCCAGTAGAAAGAAGAGTTCTGATCGTTAGAACTGGCAGATGCTGGTGACTGTGGTACCGATCGGTGCGGCACGCTGGGTGTGAACACCTGAGGGTCGTGTCGCTCGATCGGCTGCTTCTTTGGACCATAGTGCACGGTCACTAAAACGGTGTGTGTGCCCCCCCTCCGCCCGCGCACGCACTGGCTTGTTTTCCAGTTACAGTCAACGTTGTTCAGATTCCATTTTTGATGTCAGTGCTGATGTGCACTGAACCATACCTTATATTCTCATTTTGCTGCTCTTGGGCCTCAGTTTTTATATTGGTTTCAAGATTCAACGATAGTTTTATTTTCTGTTCATACTTGGAGTCTAGGAAACGTGACCATTGATCATTATTTAATCAACTTTAATGGTCTACTGAAACAAACGTGGTAACTTTCCAGTAGTAGATCACATAATTATAATAATCATTTCCAGAAAATACTTCCACAGAATGGCACCTCTCAACCAAACCATTGTGTCACAGAGTTATTCCCATGAAAGGCAGAATGTTTGTTTCAAAATTCACCTAGTTTTCTGTGTATTGAAATTTGATTGAGAAGGTGACACCTGGCTCTTATCCAGTCTTCCTTCGTACCGGTTTTCTGAGAGACCACTATTGGCAAACAGTAATCTGTCAGCTACCAAATGTGTAAAATTTTCTGTATTTCACTTTGTCTTATTTGTAAATAGTGAACTAAAACTTCTGGCAGATCAGCAACATTTGCTGAGCCTGTTTTTTAAGCTAATGTGTATTCTTACTAATGTTCCTATCAAGGATGGATTTGTAATATATGCTGTCTATTTCTAATGTTCACATTCAGATTTTGAGGTTCTATGTTATTTTAATAGAGAACAGACTTCTCAGAAAATCTTCAGAAGCAGCTTATTATTAAAACATCAAAACATTGAAACAAACCTGGTGGGGTTAGATGACTCATCTGTCCACCAAGTGGGACCTTGGCGTGGACGGGGGCGCCTAAGCGACAGAGAAGAGAGCAGTAAGTGACTCCTGAGCATGCGCCAGTTCCCACTTGAATGGGTGGTGGAGCGGTCCCACCTTCACGCCCTGGTTCCGGCACCCAAGGCAGACACACCACCTTGGCTCTGCTTCG
Source organism: Micronycteris hirsuta (assembly GCA_004026765.1). Classification (NCBI taxonomy): domain Eukaryota; kingdom Metazoa; phylum Chordata; class Mammalia; order Chiroptera; family Phyllostomidae; genus Micronycteris; species Micronycteris hirsuta. The sequence continues at coordinate 40,144 of PVJI01005268.1, read as the reverse complement.
GTTTTCTTCTCTTCGGTTGTGACGCTCATGTCCAAGATGCGTGTGTTAGACTGTGTACATACAGGCTTCTCTTCTGTTGGATTTAAAGTTTTAGTCCTACTTTTGTATGGACCCGTTAGACTATAAAGTGACCAAAATAGAAGACTCGCCATTAGATATTTTCAGACATCAGCAGATTTGTGGCAAATGGTTTGCCTTTTAAAAAATCCAGCTTAAGCAGTTCAGACAGATTACTCAATAAAAATTATTTGACATGATTGTCTAAGAGGTAAATATTTTTTAGTGCATATCGAATCAAATAAAGTGCTCTAAAGAAATTATTATGCAAACTCCTCCGGGTTGTTTTTCTTTTGTGAACAAGCGGCGGGGTGGACGTGGCCGGGCTGACGCCTCGGTGGTGCGCAGCGCTGGCTCTGCTCCTGCTGTCGGCCGACTGCGTCCTCAGCCCCTTCCGGCCTCCCTGCGTTCCGTTGTGGGTCAGACCTGAACACACCCCTAACTGTTCTGTTATTGTACTTGAGGTTCAAATTTCCTGTGAAAAGTTCCCTTATAAGAGGGAGAAAATTGTTTAAAAAGACTTTCATCTGTGCTCATTTCCTTCTTTCCTACATTTGTGATTTTAATTTGTCAGGAGATGCACCTAAGGGCACATTTTTGGAAAGTGACAGGTAGCACTATAGCTTTATTTTGTCTAATATTTAATACTTGCTCTTTCACAGTTATTAGATAAGTCACATATATAGTTTCTACCAGTGGAGGAAGAAACAAAATTTTAAATATTTATTTCTCAATGTTTGGGGCCTTAAAAAATAGTATGTTTCCTTACAGACATTTCCATGTTAGATGGAGTTTTCCCTCTTTGTTTTATTTCAAGATTGGTTCTTAAAAAGCCACTTTATTGTCAACCTTTAATGGGCTCCATTTCTGTTAACAGAAGATAAAGCATGCCGCTGAGGAATTACCGTTAATTAATAGCTGTCCCGTTACCCATCGTCAGATGAAGGTGTTCACTTTAGATTTCATTTAAAGCTTTTTTCTTGCACACTGATGAACTGATCTAAGCTATTTCCAAGTTGATCTGTTTAGCACTAATATAACGGTTCAAAAGTATAAAAACTTAAATTGATATTTAAGATATCTTACATGTTTCCCTATTATGTTTTAAAAAGACAAACTTTGAATATCATTCCTGAAGGCAGTTTGTTTTGATACTCTCTGGCACTTGTATTCTTCATTAAAAGGTAGTATTTTAGATTTGGAGATGTTCATGTTTTCTTAAAAGCTTGCAAAGTTTTGGCCACATTTCGGTTTCTATCTCCTGTCAGAATACCAAGAACAAAGTATTCCTTAGTCTGTTTTGCTGGCATAAATGTGTGTGTTTTAGTGCTTAGCTGATCTGGTCCACTGCAGGAATTGCTTTGCAAGGTCAAGTGTGTGCGTGTTCCAAATGGTTCGACTGTAGGTCATGCTCTGTATGGAGACATCCAACCATAACCACAGAGAAGTGACCGGGCATTGGATCCATTGTTGAAATTACCCTTTTTGGAATCAACAAGGTACTTTCTGACTTCTAGTTCTTAATATAAGGGAATTTTAAGTAAATTTTAAAGTCCGTTAATTCTCACTTTTTGTTAACGGTTTTTAAAAATTTTTGTTAATCCAAAGAAATAATGTTTTTAAATAGAAGCAAAAGGTTTACAGTGTGCAAACTGTAGATTTATTAATTACCTCAGCAGGTGTCCTGCCATGTAATTATTAGTGATTAGTGTTAACGAGTTCATAGGTTTAGGTCTCCTGACTCTGCCCTTGGACTGGGGCCCACCAGGTGTTACTCAGCAGTCTCTTCGTGTCCCGAAATGGGAGCAGATGCTGTGGCTCCCTTGCCCTTGACCTTTTAAGTTCCCTACCTCCCACTCACATACAACACATGAAGTAACGAAATCTCTCTTCTTGTTAGCTTTGCTTATTTACATAATCAGCATTGGCTCAGTGAGTAGCTTCAGAAAAATCTATCCACCCCAGCTCTCTTCATGAAAACAATTAAGTTCTGAATTCACACTATGATTTCTTAACTTGCACCATCTGTGCTAATCATCTGCTGAAGGCGATCCAAGGCTTCCGAAGTGCATCCCAGTTTGATCCCGTGCGACCTAGGTGTTTTCTTTTATTTCTCCCGTATTCTCTCCTCGATAAAGCAATAACACTGCTTTTAGTCTGCTGCCTACGCTTGCCACGTCCTCTCCGGGATGGTGGTTTTATAGGAAAGTTTGTATGCATATCACCCAGTCTATCTTTTAAAAAGGAAGAAAATTAAATGTATGCTGGAGCTAATGACAATATATTGTGGCATTTTATTTTAAAAATTGGGGAAAGTTGCATATTTTTTTAAATGTAAGTGTTTGAGTAAAAAAAAAATTGAAGGTACTTTTTTAAGAAAAAAGTTTATATGCCTCAGTTTACGTAGACAGTTCCGATTTCCACACGTGCTCTGGGATGTGATGGTTTCTGTTACTGGGTCAGAATGCATGTGTAGCGTTGCTTCCGTCTTGGTTCCTTGTGTTTGCCTTTGTGGTCTTTTATAGATATTTTTCATTGTATCAGAGAAACAAAATTAAGTCCATTTGGATATATTTGTCATAATCGAACCACCAAATGTACAAAATTAAGTTTAGCCCGCTTGTAGCAAGTGTCTTTCACACTAAAACTGCTGTTCTTTTAAATTCACCAAATTTGTATGTGGGAAGGCACAGAAGTGATTTCTAAGTGCCACTGCAATCAATAATTCCCTTTCGAGTGTGGCCTAAATTTCAGCGTCAAGAACGAAATGGCATGTCTGCTCCTGGTCTGAAAAATGTAGGTATTCACTATGTTTTCAATCAGCGCAAGGTGTCTGTAAGCCTATCAACAAAGGTTTGTGCGATCCGAAAGCCTGTTAATTTTCTGTGTAGAAGTACTGACACACGAAAGGGTTAAATTCATAGCCTTCCTAGTTCCTTGCTCCCGATATTTCAACTGGTCTCCTTCCCTCGTTGTCTTTATTATTATTATTATTATTATTATTACTACTACTACTACCACAACTCCTATTATTTTTGCACATAGTTAACTACCCTTCAGTATGATTCTTAAAGAAAAAGTGCTGTTTCTGTGGTATTGTATTCTCTAAATAATCATATTTAATTTTTTTTTAAAAAGTTGCAGTTTCTAATTGTTCTGTTCCTGTGTTTTTTGCTGGTGTGTAATAAAAGCAAGATTTTCTTTTCATGGTTATTTAATACACTAGCTGCTGTAAATATTTCTTGTTATAATGCTCTGGAATGTGTTGTAGAAGTTGTATTAGATTAGTTTAAATCCTTGTTTGAAAGCCACATTGTTTTGGTTATTTCTATTAAATTAGAAAATTGAAAAAGTTTTCAAACGAATTTCTTTTTCTTCTTTCTCATTGATTTGAGACTCCATCTGGTAAGCTCATTGGAAACACTTACACCGTGTGCAGGCGCTGGAGGGAAAAGCAGTCAGTGACCAGGATGCGGTGAGGATGCTGGGTGCTGTGGGTGGCGGGGGGCTCAGCGCCGAGCGGGACACGCAGGGAAGGGCCTGACCCTGCCCTGTGCCGGCCGGGGCGGCTGCCTCTTTGTCTCCTAAAGGTAAAACAGCGGGCCAAGCAGAGAGTGAGGAGAGACTAAAATATGCAGAAGCCTGAAAATGGAAGAGAATGTGGGCGTTTCAGGCCCCGAAAAGAGTTCAGTTTGGCTGGACCAGAGGTAACGTGGGGGCAGGAGACACTGGGCCGGAGCAGTGAGGAGGCGGACCCTTTTCCAGCGGAGTTCCTTGAGAATCCTGTTAAGGGCCTGGGGCTTACCCTGAGGGCAGCAAGGAGCCCCCCAGGAATTGGAAGCAGAGTGGGGCTTGGAGAGTGGACCTAATCAGAGTTGCCTTTTGGGAAGACATTTTAGCTGAAGAATGGGCTATCGGGAAGATTGGAAGTAGGCAGTTGCGGGCTGTGAGTAGTCCAGGTGAGCCCTACACTAAGCTGCCTGGCAGTGGACTTGGAAGACAGCGGTCACATTTTAGACAGATTAAGAACGTAAAATAGACCAATAATTGAGGCCAGGAGGTTGCCCAAGGCATATTTTGTATGGGACCTACAAAAATAAAGGGGGAGGAGGAATAGATTGAGTGGAGTGGAGTGAGTTCAGTGTGGAGATATGTGGAGTTGAAGGCGCTTATGGAGAATTGGAGCGCAGACGTCCGTGGTTCCGGTGCTCACGTGAAGTCCCGGGGCTGCAGACAGAGCCTGGAAGGTCCTCGGGAGGCATGGCCTTCACCTGTCACCGAATGTGCCCGGCACGCGGTACAGGCCTCAGTGAGGGCGTGAGGAACTAAGAACAGGGTGAGGGGTGCTCATGCCCGGGACACTGACAGAATGAGAAGAGGGGGATACTTAGGGTGGCAGCGGAGACATTTAAAGAGGACAGAAAGAAGGAAAAAAAGACTACGGATTAGTCATGGAACAAAGCCAAAGACTAACGGAAGATGAGAAAAAGATTTCAGGAAGGACTGTGAGGAATCGGTGACGCCAAGTGCTACAGCAAGAACTGGAGTAAAGATAGAGCCGCCATCGAGCTGAGCAACATGGAAGCCACACGTGACCTTGGTGTTGGCTCTTCCAGACAGTGGGTTAGATGAATGGTCGCGTGGAGACTTTTTTCCCCAAGAAATTTGACTTTCGTGGTTTTTCTTTTAGGTTATATATCACTTATGGCCATGAATAACCAAGCATCAGGCTGGAACTTCGAAATTGTTACCTTTCTAGATGCATTTCGAGTAGTGGAAAAAGCATGGGTTTTGACCGTAGGGCAGACTGGTTTGAACCCTTCGGCTTGAAATGGTGAACAGGTTTACCAGTGACCTCTGTGAACTCTGAGATTCACTTTGGCTTGTGAAATGAGGGTAGTCATGTCCAGCTTGTGGAGTGAACGTGGACACAGGTCATTTATGGGACAGGGCTGTCCACGGTTCTCAACAGTTTTTCTTTTTCCTGTTTGCTCTTCCTACCGTTGCCATGAAAACGGACAGGTTAGAAATGTGATTTTTCCCTTGTTATTGATGAGACAAGAGAAGACAACGACAGACAAGACTTTAAAATATATCCTCAGCTCTTAAACATTTAGCTTGTCCTTCATAATTTAATTGATTCTAGACTCCCACAAACATTAGGTGCTAGATTTTCAGGGAATAAAAATTTCAGAAACGAATTGGTAGGCTACAATGCTTAGTGCATGGTTTTGTCTCAAGTTTCCCTTTTCCGTATTACCCGTCCTCAGGTGGTGCTAAATACGCCGCTTTCATTTGTAAAGATGTGGCTGTTGGTGACCTGGAAGGACATTAGGGACATCTGCTTCTGACAGTACAGCCAGTAGCAGTGAGGACCTCTCCTGATACTTGGTTAGATTCATGTTTTTAAAAACTATTTTAATGTACTGCTGAGCTAGCAAGGAAGAAGGATGCTCAGAGCTATCTCCGATCACCTGTAGCATTTTCCCCCAAAATACTGGATCTGAATCTAATTAGGTGGAATAATTAAATAAGTGAAATGGATGTAGGATATTTCACCAAGACACCTGATGTGAAGTCTTAAAGTAACTGCTGTGCAAAACATTTGGGACACTGTTCTAGATCAGACAGCATGCAGTATGTGACTTTGATTTGATCTCGACTTAAACCCAGCCATTAAAGACATTTTAGGGACATCTGTGGACGTTTGCATATTAATTCTTATGATATGGAATGTGTAACTTTCTTAAGTATGATCATGGATTTGTGCTTCTATAGGAGAGTGTCCTTTTTTTGGAGGTGCATCTTGGGGTGAAGTATTCTGTTTCAAGTGGTTAGGCAAAATGTGCACACGTGTGTAAAGTATAGATGTGAGATAGTGCAGATGGGGCAGAGTAACAGCTGGGATTGCAGTGAACGGTAGATGGGCTTTTACTGTTTCAAAGTTTTGGAGGCTTGAAAATCTTCAAAGTAAGGTTGAGTTGGGGAGGGGGCGTAGAATTAAAAGCATGAAGTCACGAGTGTTAGAACAGTTAACCGCCAATCGTTCCTAAATGCTGGAATGGGCTACGCTTTAGTTTTTAAAAAGATTTTATTATTTTTTCTTAGAAGGGAAGGCAGGGAGAAAGAGGGAAAAGCGGTGTGAACGGGACATCCACAGGTTGCCTCTTGCACGCACCCTGAGCGGGGACCAGGCCCACCACCAGGCACGTGCCCTGACCAGGGATCCAACCAGTGAGGGATCTGTTGCTTTGCAGGATGATGCCCAGTCGAGAAGCACTAGTCAGGGCTGGAATGGGCTAAGTTTCAAAAGGAAGACAAAGGATGGGGCCAATGTGAGTGTGAAGGCAGAGTGAGATACTCTTCCAAAACCTGGGACCTCAAAATAGCGGTACACGCAGTGAGAGAATAAATCCGAATAACGTGCCTCAGAGAGGAGAGAAGGAAAAGTGGGTGGAAGGAAGGAAGAAAAATCTCCTCAGAATTTGTATCCACATGCTGACACTTAAAACAGGCTTGGAACCAGACTCTCATACTACTGATGTGGTCAGAAAAATTAAAACTTTAAAGTGGTTTCAGGTTAGAAGTTACTATTCCAGGTACTTAACAGAAACATGTTAATTCTTTTTTTTTTTTTAAGATTTTGTTTATTTACTTTTAAACTTTAAAGATTTTTATTTATTTATTTTTAAAGAGAGGGGAAAGGAGGGAGAAAGAGAGGGAGAGAAACAGCAATGTGTGGTTGCCTCTGACGTGGCCCTCACTGGGGACCTGGCCTGCAACCCAGGCATGTGCCCTGACTGGGAATCGAACCGGGACCCTTTGGTTCCCAGCCTGTGCTCAATCCACTGAGCTACACCAGCCAGGGCCTTGTTTATTTACGTTAGAGAGCAGGGAAGGGAAGGAGAAAGAGAGGGAGAGAAACATCAATGTGTGGTTGCCTTCTGCATGCCCCTCACTGGGGACCTGGCCCACAACCCAGGCATGTGCCCTGACTGGGAATCAAACCGGCGACCCTTTGGTTCTCAGGCCGGCACTCAATCCACTGAGCTACACCAACAAGGACACAGATGTTAATTCTTAAGAAAGCACTTTTTAAACCCAGTCTCAGGAACTTCACTGAACCTCAAATGTGATCAAAAACAGGTCCTCAGATGCATTACAGTAAAAGATGCTGAAAGTCAAAGATGAAGAGAATATCGAATAGCAGCAAGAGAAAAACAATTCCTTCCTTTCCAGGGAATAGGAATAAAAGTTGACTTCCCAGCAGTAACAGTGGAGGCCAGAAGGCTGTGGATAAAATACTTAAAATGCTTAAAGAAAAAATATGTCGACCAAGACTTCTACATCCAGCAAAGAAGCTGCCTTTGAAAAATGAAGGTGAAATCAAGACTTTCTCAGATACGAAGCACGAAGAGGATCCAGGCTAAAGCAAGCGACACCATGCAGTCACTGGGACCCGCACCGGCAAAGGTGATTGGATATGACAGTGTAAGTGCACATTTCCCTCTTAATTGTTTTAAAAAGCAGCTGGTTAAAACTGTATCTATTGTTGGGCCTATACAGAAATGGAATGTATGTATGTATATTGAATTTGCTAATAATCTCACATGGAGGAGGGTAGGAGCAAAGTCGTGTTAGCCTAAGGAAATGAGTGTAGTTGGCACAATAATAATTATAACTGTGTTGCTGGGTTTGTAACATTCACAGAAGTTTGTGTATACCAGCAACATCACAAAAAAGGAATGGGAAGAGAGTTAAATGGGTTATGTTCCTGTATGGAATTAGCCTAGTATAAATCAGGAGCTGATTCTAATGTATATGGAAAAGCCTAGAGCAACTGGAAAAAAAAAACACCCCTAAAGTATAGCAAAAATCCACTATAGACATTAAAGTACTACTTTGGAAAATATTTAAAGCAAAAGAAAGCATTAAAGGAACAAGAAAGGCATGAGACAGCAAAATAAAATCGCAGGCATTGACCCAGCAAAGCAATACTGTTACGTAAGAATGGGGTACACAACCCTGTCGAGTGGCAGCGAGTGCCAGACTGGACAGAGAGACCTGAGCCGACCGTATGCGTCCACGGAAGGCACGCTTTACAGATGTGAAGATACAGATAGATCGAAAGTAGTGAGTGGGAAAAGCACGCACAAGAAGGCTGGCGTGGCTGTGCTTTAAGAGAATAGACTCAAAAAATTGATGTGGAGGACAGACATAATGACAACAGCGTCAATGACATCGGGGAGATTTAACACAGCACACTAACAGACACCACAGACTGCGGGGGAATAGATACCACAGCAGCAGTGGTTGGGGACATCAGCATTCCACGTCCGGGAATGGATAGAACATCGAGACAGACGCTCCGCGGAACAAGATGAACGGCTCTCAACCAGCTCGCCCGACACCTGCAGAAGACGCCTCGGGAGAGGACGCGTTCTTCTCCAGTGCACGTGGGACGGTCTCCAGGGCAGATTGGGTGCTAAGCCATAAGACAGACCTCTGCGAGTTTAGGAGGATAGGAATTTATCAGTAACGGGATAAACCCTGAAATTCATAGTGGGAAAAAGCTCGTGATGGGATTGGTGAGTGGAGGGACTTCCGGGACGGCCGCCAGGGCTCTTCTGTTCTAACTGGTAATTAAAAGAGTGGTAACCTCATCACAATTTGCGGAACTACGTCTTTGTGTGATTTTTCTGTATCTTGTCTGTATCTTATCTATATCCTTATTTAAAAAATGAATTTTAAAAGTAGAGATGGATTTTATGCCAATAAGTTAGAAAATGTAAATGAAATGAACAAATTCCTAGAAAAAGAAAAACTGATGCAATTTCTGACAAGTTTTAAAGTAATTGGGTCCATAATTTAAAAACCTTTCATTACCTTGGCTGGTGTGGCTCAGTGCCGGCCTGTGACCCGAGGGGTTGCTGGTTCCATTCCCGGTCTGGGCACAGGCCTGGGTTGCGGGCCAGGTCCCCAGCTGGGGGGGTGTGAGAGGCAGCCAATTGATTATTCTCTCTCACATCGATGTTTCTCTCCTCTCCCCTGCCCCTTTGTCTCTGTAAAAAAAAAACCCTTTTATTAAAAAGTACTCCCAAGAACAAATGACTTTATAAACTAATTCTAATTATTTGAAGAAGAAATAATACTTTACCCAATTCCTTCCAAAGAACAGTAAAAGTGAAATTACCAACTCATTTTCTGTGCACTCTCCAACACAAGAAAGCCCAATGGAAGTGTCTTAGATAACATTTTCAACAGTTTCTCTGCTGTCACGGTTCTGTCCCCCTTCCTCTACTTCCTCTGTGTATGTTCCTTTTCAAGTCAGAGCAGACACCTGGGTTAGTGCCTGGCTGTTCCCGTGCCAGTTTGCACAAGAAGTCAGCTCATGGGCCTCAGTAGCAGCTAACGTTACCCATTTGACTGGATTTATGAAGCTGCCTGTCATGACTGGGAGTCTGATTCCTTTCCATCCCACCCAATAAACTACCTGCATTGAGATAAACAGCAGAGTCCGGTCTTTGAAGGCAAATGTCTGCCCCTTGGCATTTTCCGTTCTCCTGGACATCAGTAGTTTTTACCGCTGTGGCTGTCCCTAATGTCTGCAGCCTGTCCACTGGACTCTCAACTGGACCCCTTGGGGAGCATTTCATGAAGGCCTGCGCCACGCATTTCCTGGCGGGATGTTTCCGCTGATCAGGAGCCAGGAAATGTACAGAAAGGTGTGTGTGTCTCCAGAGGCAAAGGAGAACGGCAAGGCAGGCGAGAGGCTGGGTTTGGTGAAGTAATAGCCAAGGGCTTGGGGGACGCAAGAGGGAGCGCCCCCCCAAACCCGCTGTGGTACGGTTTACAAGAGACGCCGCCCTCTAGTGGGAGTCTGGTCATGCTTGTGATGTTCCCGAAGGTGACAGTAGCGTAGCAGCTGGACGGTTGGTGGTGCTCACCAGTGCTGCATCCTGTGCCTGGCAGGACATCTCTTTCCCTGGAATTACAAAGTGAACCCGCGCTCCTGCGTGATCTCAGGCGCAGCATCCCGCAGGGACTGAGGGTGGATGTGCCGTCCGGACGCCTTCCTGGGTCGAGGCTGCGCAGAAAGCGGTCTGCCGTCCAAAGTGTGGGCAGTGAGAGGCCCGCACCTCTTTGGTTCCGAAGGTTCTGTCCCGCTTGAAGAGGCCGCTGAACCTAAAATGTGGCGCCCTCTTCTTCACCCTCTTCCAAATCTGCGCAGAGAGAGCCTCCACGGGCAGTCGGGGACAGGCTTTAGGGATAAAACGTGGTTGGGCATCAGGCATGGCCCTCACGCTTGATCACACCCGAAGGAACCAAGGCTCAGGCTCGGGAGCCAGCGCGGGGCAGATCTGAGATTTCAGTTCAGCTAACGTGACTTCAGGTCCGTGCAGGTAACCACGACACCACCCTGCCTCTCGGCACAGGAAGTCACTGCTGAGTCCCGTGGTGTGGCTGTTTCTCTGGGCCGCGCCTCTACGTGACTGAAGAGTGAGTGTTGGTGGAGCGAGGGGTCAGTGGCGGCCACCAGCTCCCCCTTCCTCCCTGCCTGCCCTGAGAGGCAGAGCAGTGTCTGCCACTCGGGGCGGGGGCGGAGCTCCTTGCCTGGGCTGGGAGCCAGGGCCCGAGGGTCCGCCAGGGCTGCGAGGCAGGATGCTGGCTGCCGAGGACTGCCTCATTGGGTATGGGACAGGGACAGGAACAGGGCTTGTGCTTGCTGTTTCTGGGCCTGCGCCCTGTCTGGTACTGCTTGCTCTGGACACAAGGCCGTCTCCCCAGCGGGACCAGTCCCTGAGCAAGAGAGCTGTATAGATGGGTGTGGCAGGAGGGCCTGGGCCGGAAGGCCAGCATGATCTCTGTGTCCTCCGCCCCCAGGTGGCCCCACACCTCCTGGCCCCGTGGGAGGAAGACGGGAACAAGCTGTTTGGAGAAGGCTGGAAAAGCCCAGGAGGCAGCGACAGCCTCAGAGCGCTTTGGGACAGTGCCTCCTTTGGAGAGAAGCCGGGGATGGGCAGGCATCCGAAAATGACAATGACAAGTGACATGACAGGCTGGGCAAGGGACAGGGGGCTGGGTGTGAAGGACAGACACTGCGGGAGGATTCCGGCAAAGCAATCCCTCATCACCATCAGCACGAGGCCCCTGCTAGGATTGCAGCCCCTTCCCCATTTGTCTGGGTGCAGGGAGGCCTGAAACCCCGAGTTCCTTTAGTGGCCAGGGCAGGACAAGGGAGAAAGGCAGTTTCCCTGTGCATGGCAGAGGCTAGCCTCACAAAGGCAGTGCCTGTGAGTGTTGGGTCCCTCCGTGTCTGCTGTCCCCTTTCCCACAGTGAGAGCTTCGCCTGGGCACCTGGCAGCAAACCAGGGCCTGCCAACTGCAGGGTCCGAGTGTGTGTGCCCGGCTTCTCCCACCCTGCTGGCTGGGTCCCTGGCAAGACCTGCGCGTGGCCACCGAGTGCTAAGGAGGGCCCATCCCCCCACCTGGGTCACCTGTGTATTCTGGACTGTTTCCGGAGAGACGAGAAACTTGTTTCGTCTCCGCCCTGGTGTTTTGAGATCTTTTTGTTACAGCAGTTTATCCCAGGCCGTGAGACGTGGCCCTGCACGTGGAGAGGCGCAGGAAAGCAGGAGGTGCTGGTAGGGCCTGCCTGGTGCTCGGACCTGAGCCCGGCTGTGGGCGTTACTCACCCTGGAGCAGAGCAGGCGCTCAGACTCCCGCTGCTGGCCCTGCAGGGCTGGGTGGCTTCCTCCTCTCGCTAAGGGTCAGTCCCTGAGGGGAAGGCCCCTATCCGCTCCCAAGACCCCAGGCCGTGAGGCTGCAGGCTTTCACAGTAAGTCAGCGCCAGTGACTTCGGGACAGTTGGGCCCCAGAGGCAGAGTGCGGGGCTGCAGGACCTCAGAGGTGGCAGCCACACGGAGTCCCGCTTGGTCAGGCGGCCCATCTGTGCTCGGCCTGTCCAGGCTCAGCCTGTCAGGGACACTCTGGGCTCATAAGAAGGGCCCCCTCAGGGTGGTCAGCCAAGGCCCGGGGGGAACCTGGCCCAGAACCTGCCCGCCTGAGGACCAGCCCAACTGCTCACCAGCTGCAGGTCTGTTCCTGGTGCAGCCCCAGGCCCTTCGGGCTCCAAGCCTACTCCTAGGAGCCCCTTTCCTTCTGAGGATGTGGGGCACAGGGGCAGGGGACCCCCTTGTGGGCTGAGAACAACAGCAACTTTGACAAAGAGCGCTGACGAAGCTCTGAGGGGACACCTCTGAGCTGGTGCTGGGTAAACGCAGCAAGAGTGGCCACACTTGCAGGAAAACAAAGGAGCAGCAGTTCCTGAAAGCCGCCTGGTTTCATTCAGCCTCTGCAACCAGCAAAATGCAGATGGTGGTTCCTGGAATATGCGCATTTTTTTACTTGCGAGGCTTTTGTTAGGTAAGGTTTTCCGGAAACCCCATGCTCGTCTCCTTTCCTTTAGTGAAATTACTCTGATCATTACAATGGATTCATTTATGGGATTTCAAAGGTGTGGCATCTGGGGAGAATAAAACAGGAAGCGAGGAGTGCCTCCGGGTAGCTGAAGGTTGAGTCCTCCCGACCTGGGCGACCGAGGTCAGGGTGGGAAGCGCTCAGTGGCAGAGACGGGCATGGCGCCTGCCTGCGGCACAGGGATCCCCTGGGGCGGGCTGTGACCGCTCAGACGCCTAGTTCACATCAGCAGTCGCTGGAGTGTGTGGCCGGGACAGGATGGCCCGGCAGCTGAGGGGGAGGGAGGGGACAGTGCTGAGAGTAGCTTCGCACTTTATTTTCACCTTTGGTCCTTTTGTTTTCCAGACAATCACCTTCCAGAAGTGTTAGGGCTGCGAGCGGTCCCTTCCGAGATTGGTTAGCTTGCCCCTCGGTATACCGTCCATGGGGGCAGTGTGGGCCCGCGGGCGGCGCGGGCCGGGGCTGGGACCCTGCCTCATTGTCACCCCTGCCCTCCCCCCACCCCCGGCTGCTGCAAGTACAGGCGACCGAGAATGGCAAAGGAAGGAAGTGCGGACGTTCGCGGGGCACGCACCGCCAGCAGGTACGCAGAGACCCCTGGTGGCCGAGAGGGCCATGGCACTGGCCACCGAGCCCAAGTCCCGGGGCTGTTTGCCTGCTGAGCGTTTCCGTCCAGCGGCCGTCACAGCGACCTTTCCAAGTCTGCTTGTTCACCTTTGAAGAGGGCAGCGCAAGATTTTTGTGGCACATAAATATGTTTTTGAAGAGCACTTATCAGCCAGATAAGTATGCAAATATAAGATATTATTAAACTTTTGCAAATACTCGAGGGAGAGAGACTAGTTTAGGAGACCTCACGAAGGTAATGCCTTATCAGGAGCCGCCAAGACGAGAGAGTTCTAGGGCAGAACACCCTCCAGCAAAGGGCCATTACAAATACATCATCATCATTATTATTATCGCTATTATTATTATTATTAATTATTTTGAGGGAGGGGCTATCACAGGAGGATGTGTTTTCAGTGTAAAACAAAGTCCCTGGGCTGCATGGTCTGATAAACGCATGACCTCGTGGTCCCCTGCACTCTCAGTACAACTCCAGATCCTGAAGACGGCCGCGGCCTCGCTTCGGAGGAGCACTGGCGCCCTCTGGTGGATACTGCTGAGCACGACAGCACGGAAGCGCGACGCGGGGTGGCCACTAGGGGCGCTGCAGACTGGCTGGAATGGTGGGGCCAAGACGGGCACCCGGCCATGTGGACAGATACGAGGGGCCACCCTCCAAACCCAGGAGTTCATTTACAAAAAATCGTGTACTCTTACATGTTTAAACTGCAGTCACCTTCAAAGTACTCTCTATTTAATGTAGTACACCTATTGAGACGTTTTTCCCACTGCTTTGAGCAGATTTTGAACTTGTCAATTTTGATGCCTTTTAGGGCTTCTGCCATTTCACCTCTGCCACTTCCGCAAACTGTTTTCTTTTGAGGACTTTTTTCACCCTCAAAAAAAAAACGTTGCTTGGGGTGAGATCGGGTGAATAGGGATGGTGGGACACGGGGGTCATGCTGTTTTTGGTCAAAAACTGCTGAACACTCAGCTGGGTGTGGGCAGGTGTGCTTGTAAACCATCCACCATGACAAGGGGCCTGTCCTCCAGAAAATAATTCCAGTTTTGTGTGGGGAGTCCCCCCTCTTACAGGAGACGGGTGGCTTTCTTTCTGTGTGCTGTGTGCTCAGAATGGAGCCCAGAGGTTCTGTAAATCTTACTGGTTCTGTTTGGATAATTTTAAAACATGCAGCAATCCCTAATGGTCAAGACACAAGCTCTGTTTGCTCCAGGAGTGGCAAAAGCATTTCCTAAGTTAAACTGGTTGTTCCTTCCCACTCAAGTGTCTGTGGTTCTTAAAGTCTCCAAATGCCTTGAGAGGGCATTTGGAAGGAGCAGGTGGGGAGGGAAGGAAGGGCGTGGACGATCAGGATGCCCCATGCCTGCTGCCAACCCTCCCCTCCCATGCCCTGCCCCCTCCTGGATGTCCAGGGTGGGCTCTGGGCACCAGACGAGGTGGGTGCCTGGAAGGCGGTCACAGGGAGCATCTGGCTGCATGTCCCTCCTGCAGGACAGGTGACTACCGAGGGGCAGGCTGAGGGGAGGCGCTTACTGCAGGCTGGACCCACTGGGTACACCTGGGGGAGGGTCTCTTGGGGGGAAGACCCCGCGTTTGGCAAGCCTGGCCCATCTCTGAACTGCTGGAGGCTGCTGGCACTCACAGGGCTCTTCCTTGTCAACTGCTCGCTTGGCTCCCCCAGCAACAAAGGGGTGACTTTCTCAGACAACTTTCTGGGGGTCAGAGTGCAGGAATGGATCCTGTACAAGGAAGAGCCTCATCTGGGAAGTCGTCCCCACCAACCTTCCCTCACCGCCCTCCCTCTGCCCTTCACTGAACCTCACAAAGACCTCTGTCCCCATTTTCTCGCACAATAGACCTCGATGGCTGAGCAAACAGAAACAGAACCCCACTCTACGGCATCCAAAAATCAGTTCTCTTTGCTGGGACAGAGGCAGGGCTGGGCCATTCTAGCCGCAGTCTGGGAAAGAAAGGAAAACAAGGCAGCTGATTGCCAAGTTCAACCAGATTGAAATGGCTACTAAGCTACGCTAGTAATAATAAAAAAGCTCTCATTTATTGTCTACCATACACCAGGCACTTGAAATTCAGTATTTCTAATCCTCACAAGAGTCCTGCAAGTTACGTGTTATTTTCTCTATTTTCTGCATGAGCAAACTGAGAATCAGAGAGGTTCAGTAACCTGCCAAAGTCGCACAGCTGACAGATAGCAATCAAAATAGGCAGGTTAGGCTGCAGTAATAAATAACCCCTTACTCCAGTGGCTTGTGTTAACACAGTAACGGTTTATTTCTTATAAACATGTCAAATCCATCACTTTCCTCTGCACCGTCCTTGCTCTGAGGCCTGGACTGAAGGAACTCCGGGGCCGGGCATGCTGGGGTGCAGGGTCAGAGGCCAAAGAGCTCCGAAGGTCCCGGCCAGCAGCTGCACAGGTGATGTAGCCCAACTGACCACAAGGGGGCGCCCAGGAGCAACTCCACACCTGCCCAGGAGTCAGCGGCGGAAATGCTGGGGGTCAGCATTAAAGACAGGGACCTGGGTGGCTGGGCCTCCTCTCCCCCAACCCGGGTTCCGCTCGCTTTGCTTTCCCCTTTCTCGCTCTCTTCCCTCCCCCCGCCCCGTGTCTCCCTCTGCGTTATAAAGCTGCTCATCACGTCTCACGGGCTGGCCAAGACCGAAACACAAGTTCTCAGGGTGTGTCCAATCATTCCAAATAGTACTCGGTGAGTGTGACAGTGGCTGAAAGCACCCTTGGTAAAATTTGCCACTGACTGAAAACTAACAGAAGACTAAGTCTGCTTGACCAAGTTTACAAAAGGTGATTAGAAAACAGTAGCCACAAAGTTCACAATTGCCGGTGCTCTAACTACATAGAATATGTGACCAATTCCCAGTCAGGGCACATGCCTGGGTTGCGGGCCAGGTCCCGAGTGAGGGCCATGTGAGAGGCAACCATACATTGCTGTTTCTCTCCCTCTCTTTCTCCCTCCCTTCCCCTCTCTCTAAAAATAAATACAAATAAAATCTTAAAAAAAAAAAAAAGAATATGTGACCAGAAGCAGATGAGGAACCAGCTTTATGATGTAAAATTTAACTGGAGAAGAATCGTCAAGGAAAATAATTCCCGGGGGGGGGGGCGGGAAGTGGAAAAAATAGGAAACTTTTAAATTGCACAATAGGAAAAACGCATTAAGAAATTAGATGGGATTAAAGGAGCTGGCACTGGAAAAGGTTTGCTTGGTGAAGATTCTTCAGCACATCTGTCTCCTGTGGCCCCCGTCCCTGTCAACGACCCTCGCTGGTTTGCAGCGCCCAGTGGCTTCTGGACGTTGGGGGCCCCCCAAACTGCACTCACATGTGGAACAACCCCTGCTCCGAACTGGAAACCCCACCTCTTTGCACACACTGTCCTTTCCATTCCGTCCAGTCTCCATCGCGACCCCTCTGCAGATCACGGTTCTTTGCCGCTGTAAATGGTTCGGTTCCCCGGATTCTGGCTCCTGCTTCCCTCCTGGCCCACAAGCGCCCGGGGGGCAGCTTCAAACCCTCTCTTATGGTCTCCTACTCCTTTGGGGCTGCTGACGCATACAGGATGGACATCCTTAACTGTCACAGTGACGCTTTCCAGCTTCAAATAACGACAGTATCAAAACGACTGATTCCTGTAAGCAGGAAAAGGAATTTATGGGAAAGACGTTAAGTTTCTCACAAACAGAAGAGCAAGGAAGAGACTAGAAAAGGAGCAGGCGCCCCCCGCCCAGGGTCCCACTACAGGTGTGATCTGATTAGGACCAACTGTGCCCACGGGCTGCTGGCTCCATGGACACTGGGCATGGCCACACCACTGAGTGGCCTGAGGAATTTTAACAGCTCTGCCTCTTTGTGTCACTTGCCCAAGAGTTGGGCCACTCTGAGGCCACCTGCTCACGCGCTGGCTGCCGGGGTGGGAAGGATCTGGTCTTGGTGGGAGGAGGGGCCTTCCTATCAGCACGATTCACATCGTGGCAGATCCTGCAAACACAGGAAGTGGGTTCGTGGCCACGGGGCCCACAAAGCCTGAAATACTTACCAGCCGGCTCTTCACATAAAAGGTGTGGCAGCCCTTGCTTTAGGGGTTGAATGGTCACAGCCTTGAAGGCTGACCAGTCCGGGCCAGACTGGCGTGTTATCTTTGGCCATCTGTCTCTTTGCTTCCAGTTGGTTCCCAGCGCAAGTCCCCATGGCTGATGATCAGAGATTTTCAAGCCTGACGGCTCCTGCCTTTGACTTACATTCAACTCAGTCTTCATCCCGCATCCAACTTGATGGCAGCAGTTTGAGGCTTGTGCGGGGGAGCAATGCCCTTAATCCATTCCTGGTCTCCAGAGGGGGTTCTCTTGTTCTGGAGAGAGACCTTAAGGGGAGGTGCCGGAGAAAGGTTAGGGCCATGCCACCGACTTATTCCTGTGACAGGTCCTCTCCTACTTCATAACCACTTTGGTGGCTGGAGTCTGCCAGCTTAGCTTTTTGACCTACACAAGCTCCACACCTTTGGACTCTCCGGCAACCTGGATGGCGGGCTGCCGGCAGAGAAGGTCTCTCGTTCCCCAGAGCTGGGGCCCCTCCCACCCACCGACCGAGGTTCCTTTAGAACGGCGAGGTGAAGACTCTCTGACGTTCTGTTTTATTTCGGAACTGCGTCCTCCAGAACCCACAGGCTTGCTGCGTGCCTCCCAATGTTTTGTAGGTGGCAACTTGGCCACACGTTTTGCCACGGCATAAGTCTCACCAGATTGCCAGCGTGTGGCGATTCTTTCCTGGCCCCTGCTACCTCAGAGCCATACTTTTAGGTACTAATTTCTAAGTAACGTAGGATGTAGGTTTTTGTGGGTGTAAGAGAGTCCCCAAAGAACAATGAATAACTTACAGAGAAGTGACCCATCTCTCATGGCTGGCATGCCAGCTCTGCTTTAAGAGGTTGTCCAGGGACTCCTCTTTCTGGTGGCTCCACCATCCCTCAGGTGCTGCCCTCCCTGAGGATGACTGTCCCCGGTGTCGGACCACCACGCAGGAGGAAAGAGGGCGTGAACGTGGCAAACTCTCTGCTCCCTTGGAAGGAGCGCACTTCTCCTCACATCTCATTGGCCAGGAGCTGTCATGTGACCACACCCAGCCGAAAGGAGGCAGAAGGAGCAAGAGAGTGGATGCTTTTGGACAACTTCAGTCTCTACCCTGGGCTGCACAATCAATCAGCTCCCAACCCCCAAACCAGGGCAGAGCGCTTCGGCTGCCACGCCAGCGCTCCCGCCCATTGTCACCACCTCGAAGATCTTGCCTTTGGCAGTGAAGTGCCTGAAATCAGCCTCTTCCATTCTGGCTTCTTTGCTTCTCCATGAATAGCAAGGATCCCTCTTCAGCTGCTTCCACGTGCATCACTGGTCCCTGGAATCGGTCAGACCCGCGATCTGAGATGCGGCGGGCCCCCCCGCCGATGCATCTGGTCTTCTCGGCCTTGGAGAAGAGCGCTAACAGATGTGCGGGCCGCTCACACCCGACGTCTCCTCCGCAGCGTCTCTACTGCCAAAGTGCCTGCCGAAGTGTTGGATCCTCTCCTCCGTTATCCACTGGGACTTCGTTTTGCAAGAGTCACTGTTGAGTCCCGACAACTGTCCTGACAGTGAGGCCCGCCCACCGCTGTCCGGCTGGCACAGCGCCCCCTGCTGTCTGGTGAGCGCCCCCACGGTGGGCGTGCGGTGTGCCAGCCACGCCACGCCGCGGGAGCGAAGAACCCCCTCCCTCGGCCGCTGGGAGTGGAGGCAGGGGGGCGGGGGTAGGGAGGCGGCGGCGGGGTGGGGGGGGGGCGGAGATCCTTGGCCAGCCACCCAATCCGGGCTGCTCCCCGCATCCTGAGCAGCCACATCCAATGACTGGTCAAAGTCGAGCTATGAAGGCCTGGACCCCTGGCCCCAACGTGAATGGCTCAGTGGTCGTCCCAGCTCCGGAGCTCACAGTGCGGCCAGTGGAAGCCTCTGCCCAATTCTGCTTTTCCTTCTGTTCCACAGGCGTGGTCTGAAGGGCCATCCAAATAGAGATTCTGCATGCTAATCTATATATACCTCAGTCCGCTTCTCTGAAATGACGATGTAACTATAGTAATTATGCCCCCCCCCCCAGGTGAAGCTGGCACCTGATTCTGTTGTAGTTAGAGACCTACCTACCGGCAACGAGGAGCAAGGAGCGGAGCGGTGTGAGGGGTAGAGTCGTGAGTAGAGCCGGCTTCCTTCTGCACGGAAATGTGTGGTTCCGTGTGGCGGGAGGTACGGTGTCTTCACAGGAGGGGGATGTGTCTCAGCTGGCTCATAGGTGTCCAGCAAATGGTGATCTCACACCTACTTACTCCTACTTACTTCTTCTTCTTCTTCTTCTTCTTCTTTTTTTAGAGAGAGGGGAAGAGAGGGAGAAAGGGAGAGAAACATCAACGTGTGGTTGCCTCTCACATGGCCCTCACTGGGGACCTGGCCCACAACCCAGGCATGTGACCTGACAGGGAATCCAACGGGGGACCCTTTGGTTCCCAGCCCGCGCTCAATCCACTGAGCCACACCAGCCAGGGCCAGCAGGGCCCTACTTACTTCTTATCCCCCAGACCATCTGTCTTGTTCTTTTGAGACCACTTGACCTGGAAAGGAAGGAATGGAGCTTTGTGACTTCTTCACTAAGGGAGGAAAAGAGGAATCCTAGGGTGGCTGGAAATAACTCGTTGGAAAAAGGGCTAGTTATATGGAAGTGTGATCATGAATTTTGATTTGGAACGTTGTGTTTCAGGCTAATCATAGCCTAGTGGGAATAACCATCTGGGAACCAGAGATAGGAAATGGTTTCATAAAAATAGGTCAAGGCTGGAGACTGGGTGTCATCTGTTTGGGGGTGATCATGGAAAGTCGCCACCTAGAAGAGCAGAGCTCAGAAGAGAGGGCTTGGCAGGCCAGAATTCTCTGCGGTGCGGTGGGAACTGGAGGCTGGTCTGGTCTGTCAGTAAATCTTCACGTTCCCCGGGCAGAGGGAGCAGGTGAGCTGCACCAAGAGCCTTCTGAAGGGAATGTCTCCCACGCAGCAGTGACTGGCGGTGGGCACCCCGTCCTGGGATGGGGTTCTGTGGCCCTCCCAAGTCCTCGCCAAGGCCCTGGCTCGTCATGCGCATTCACGGAGGCACCTGCAATCACAGGATATGATGTTTCCATGCCGTGTGGAAATTGGTGTTGATTTATTTTTAATGACCTTAGAAACGCAGTGTGGGCATTGGAGACATCCAAGAGGGCTGAACACAATCTAAGACTAGTAATAGTTTCCTTCAGCAATGAAACCAGAGCGATTTAATGAAAAAAAAAATCTCCCAAACTTTTTATTAATGTGAATGTTTAGGGGAGCCCCTGTGAAGCCGTGGTATTATAGCTTAAAGATGTTGCCAGCTGCTTCCCCTAACAGGAATAGAGATACTCTGAAAAGTTCAAACAAAGATGAACCACAGTTGACCCTGAACTTGATTTCCTCGGAGCGCCATGAATGTCTCCCCTGAATCAACATGAGACAGAATAGCTTGTTAAAGCTATAACAATTGTGTTCACAGTTAGCTCTTCGAGAAAAAAGTTTGTCTGCCAGCCCTGCTTTATTAGTCATGAAATGATTTTCTTTTCATTCATTATTGAAAGCCCCACGCTTAATCAAGTCAAAGCCATAAAAATGCGAGAAACGGGGAAAGCTGCTTTCTGTGATTCGAGAGAGACACTCTCGGAGCCGAGCGTGGGAAGCAGGGAGCGGCGCACCGCTTGTCCCAGGCCAGTGATTGCACACCGGGGTCAGGGCCGGGGCGGGCCCGCCGCTCAGTCACACCTCTCCTTTCTGGAAGAAATCATCGTTCTGGTTCATGCCACCTTTCTAATTTGTTTCAGCTTCGCACTGAGATTGGAGAACAAGAGAGAGATCAACATGTGAAGAAATGTTAAAAAGTGGGAGCTTCAATGGTGCTATTTTACTTTAGTGTTAAGAGACAGGAACATATCAGATAAAACAGACTTGAAGACAGAAAGTTTTACCGGAGATAAACTAGGGATATTTCATAATGATAAGATCAACTCACCGGGAAAACTTAACAATCGTAAATGTTTATGTACCTAACAACGGAGTCCCAAATACACGAAGCATAAACCCCTTTCTGAACAACTGATAGAACCTCTAGACAAAGAGATCAGTAAGATATAAGGATCTGAAGAACACTCCCAGTCACCTTCATCTAACTGACATCACAGAACGCCAGGCCTTACCATTGCAGGCGGCACATTCGTTTCAAATAGACGCGCGTGGTGTGTTCACCAAGACAGGTCATGTGCTAGGCCATAGAACGAGTCTCAGTGAATGTCAAAGTATTGAAATCATACGGAGTATGTTCTTTGACCACCCTGTAATTATATTAGAAATCAGCAAAAATACAATATGTAGGAAAATGCAAACTATTGAAAATTAAACCGCATATTTCTAAAAAGCTATGTATTACTGAAGAAATCAAGAGTGAGGTTAGAAAATGATTTTGTAAAAAGATTTTATTTATTTATTTTTAGAGAGAGGGGAAGGGAGGGAGAAAGAGAAGGGGAAAAACATTGATGTGTGAGAGAAACATTGATCAGTTTCCTCTCACATGCCCCCAACTGGGGACCTGGCCCGCAACCCAGGCATGTGCCCTGACTGGGAATTGAACTGGTGACCTTTCGGTTCACAGGCCAGTGCTCAATCCACTAAGCTACACCAGCCAGGGCAAAGTTAGAAAATATTTAAGGTGAAATGATAATGAAAACCACATATCAGGATTTGTGGGGTGCAGCTAAAACAGTTTTTATTTTTTTAATTTTAATTAATTTATTGTTGTTCAATTACAGTTGTCTGCTTCCTCTCCCCTCCCCTCCCCCCACCCTCCAAACCCACCTCCCTCCCCGGCTTCCACCCTCCCCCTTGGTTCTGTCCATGTGTCCTCTATAGTGGCTCCTGAAAACCCTTCTCCCCATAGTCCCCTCCCTCCTCCCCTCTGGCTATTGTTAGATTGTTTTTAATTTCAATGTCTCTGGTTATGTTTTTCTTGCTTTTTTCTTTTGTTGATTATGTTCCAGTTAAAGGTGAGATCATATGGTATTTGTCCCTCACCGCCTGGCTTATTTCGCTTAGCATAATTCTCTCCAGTTCCATCCATGTTGTCGCAAAGGGTATATTTCTCTCTGCTGTGTAGAATTCCATTGTGTAAATGTACCATAGTTTCTTGATCCACTCATTTATTGATGGGCACTTAGGTTGCTTCCAGCACTTGGCTATTGTAAATTGTGCTGCTATGAACATTGGAGTGCATAGGTTCTTTTGGATTGGTGTTTCAGGTTTCTTAGGTTATAATCCTGGCAGTGGAATTGCTCGGTCAAAAGGCAGTTCCATTTTTACTTTTCTGAGGAAGTTCCATACTGTTTTCCACAGTGGCTGCACCAGTCTGCATTCCCACCAACAGTGCACTAGGGTTCCCTTTTCTCCGCATCCCCTCCAACACTTACCTGTTGCTTTGTTGATGATGGCCATTCTGACTGGTGTGAGGTGGTATCTCATTGTGGTTTTAATTTGCAACACTCTGATGGCTAGTGATGCTGAGCATCTTTTCATATGACTCTGGGCCCTCCATATGTCCTCCTTGGAGAAGTGTCTGTTCAAGTCTTTTGCCCATTTTTTAATTGGGTTTTTTGTCTTCCTAGAGTGGAGTCGTATGAGTTCTTTATATGTTTTGGAGGTCAAACCCTTGTCCGAGGTATCATTGGCAAATATGTTTTGATATGTTTTGATGACGCTACTAGATTGGCGGTAGATTTTCACAGCAGGAAAAGGGAATCCATGCATAGCAGCTGAGTCCTGCTTCGTTATGTCATGGCCACCGCTCAACTCTGATGTCGACTGGGAGTACCTGGCAGGTGCGATGGGGGCAGGGCCCCGCTCAGGTGTGCCTACCATGGGAGAGCATCTGAGGTCCACGGGCTCTGGTCTGGCCGCACAGCAGAAGCACCTGTGGAACTCGTGAAAATTACAAAAGCCCAGCTCTTTCCATACCACCTGGGTTTCCTTCTGCCGTCTCGGGGCCTGGCCGTGGTGCTTTAGTCTCAGGTCCCAGAGGCGGCAGTGAAACCAGCAGACAGAGGCACTGAAAGCCCGTTGTCGCTGCAACTGCTGGTGCCCAGGATCTCAGCCTGCAGACAGACCTTCCGGAAGGAGCACCCTCCCGTTGACCAGAAAGTCCCCTGTCCTCGCCCCATCCCTCCTGCAGAGCAGCGCAGGGGAACCCGCTGAAGGACTTCACACCTAAACCTGCCCCCACAGCCCACGCAGGGGATGCACGCAGTGAGAGCTCCCGGTCACTGCTGCCCCCAGGAAGACTCAAGGAGGGAACATCCCAGGGCCTGGCTCTGCATTACATGGTCATAGATGCAGGTCTGACCGAGGGCTGGAGTGACAGCGTCCAGGTTGTCTGCGACCAGCCGCGGGAGGCTTCTCCAGCAAAGGGGCACACATGGATTAAAGCCGAGGTGGCACTCTAATGCCAGCAGATCTGTGACCATGGCATCTAATTGCAGCTGCCTTTCAACTCCGAGCAGGTCCATGGAGGCGCAATAATCTCAGGGATAATTTGTCTTCTATGTATTTCTGTGGTGTGATATGTAACCCCTCGCTGAAAAGGATCCTTGTGGGTGTCAGCATCTGTTCCCACCCGTAATAGAATAAAGAACTGGTAAATAGGTGGAAAAAAAATGAACGGCCATTTCATTTCATAAACAAATGAGTTTGTTTATGAATGGCCATCATAACAAAAATGAAAACCACATATAGGATTTGTGGGGTGCAGCTAAAACAGTTTTTAGATGGAAATTTATAACTTTACATGGTTACATTAGGATAAAATGGTCTAAACACAGTAATCCATGTATTTCTATCCTCATTAACTTATTTAATAAATGAATATTGAGCACCTGGTTGTGGGGTATACAGCACCGAGCAGAACAGACATGGTTCCTGCTCTTTTGCTGGTCGCAGTCTACTGAGAGAGACAAGTGAGGAATATGCAAGCACGGGCAAATATAAATTAAAATGATGATAAATGCTATGAAGGGGAAAATTGGGTGTTGTGTGGGGCGATGACTTAATTTAAGTTGAGACATAAAGCCTCTTTGAGAAAGTATCCTTTAGGCTCAGTGGGACTTGAGTTAAAAGGATAGTCAAGCATTGAGTGAGGGGAAGGTTCCAGGTAAGAGGAGCTGTGTATGGAGTAGGCAGCTGGATGTAGGGGTCAGGGGCTCAGAGGAGAGTCCATTGCAAGTAGAGCTAAGGATTATGTAAAATATGGATCTATTTTCTGTGCATTTCCCCACCCCTCTGCTCTGGGTTTCCCGGAGAGCGGTTCCCCCCTCCAGCCCACCGCAAGTAGAAGCAAAGACGCACAGATGCAGCAGGACTAAGGGCCTGGGAATGCCTGCAGAACGAGGTCCTCTGCCCTCAAAGACTCAGTAAGACCAGGGCGGGGGGAGAGGGAGCAGTCCATTTGGAAGGGAGAGAAAGGAGCGGAGGGACCAAGGGTCTCTGTCAAAGGGAGGAAGCTTGGCCTGCAAGGACCAGGGTGTGAAAACAAGGAGGTGCCTGGAGTGTGGGCCCCCCATCGCTTCAGGGGACCACCAGTGACCCACAGTAAAGGAATCTTGTAAACCCTGTGAACAGTGGGTGGGGGACTCGGGCAGAATCCCAATGCCTGGACAGTGGTCCTCAACCCTTTTGTCCCCAGACCCTTTTACCCTCGTAAAAAGTATTAAGAATCCCAAAGAGCTTTTTTTTGTGAATTATATGTATAGTAGGGTCACAAGATAAAATACAGAACGCCTAGTTACATTTGAATTTCAGATAAATAATTTTTTAAAATGTCCCGTGCAATATTTGTACTTCTATTTGCTGAGCCTGGCAACCCTAATCTAGAGCTATTTACTGAGTCAGAAATTAAAGCTGATGCTCTGGCTGGTGTGGCTCAGTTGGTTGAAGCATCACCCCATAACCTGAAAGGTCATAGGTTTGATTCCCGGTCAGAGCACAGACCTGAGCTGTGGGTTCAGTCCCTGGTTGGGGCTCATACGAGAGGTACCTGATCAATGTTCTTCTCTCAAACAGATGTTTCTCTCCCTCTCTTTCTCCCTCCCTTCCTCTCTAAAAGTAAAGAAAATCTTTAAAATAAAATTAATAAGCATGTTCTTGGGTGAGGATAAAACAACCCGAGAAATGTAAAAAGTTATTTATGTATTAGTTAAAAGTTACAATAGTAAGTCCACTACACGTCAGTGTAAATAACATTTTAATGAAAAATTTCACTTTTCCTAAGCAAAAAGTTACTGAGAGGAACAGCCATATTTTTACATTTTTGCAAATCTCTTTGATGTCTAACTTGATAAAAGACTATGGGATATCTCTTCTGCACTGCATCTATTGTGATATGTTGTTTTGGTTGAAGGACGGGAAGAAAAATCACCTTTGCTCAGAAAAAAGGAGGAGATAATTATGGATATTCTTCTTTGATCCAGTATTGAAGTTTGCTGAGAGGTAGGATGTTAAAGATTATTTGCCGTGTGGAACTTGAATTTATATCAGTGAACTTTTTGTACTTACTCAGTTGCATGAAAAGCAATTGCATTCTGTCTTGCACTTTGAATAGACTTCTGCTCATTTGCAATATTAAAACATCATGCATTAGCCATTTGGAAAATATTTGTTCGCTGAATTATGCAGTTTTCCAAGCATTAGCACATTTCATTTTACAATATCCAAAAAGTCATATCCATTCACGTGACAACCAAGTTCATTAGAAAAGTCATTAGTACCAGGAAGCTCTCAAATTCAAGGTTGAGGACATACATTTTCCAAAATTCTATTTTTCGTTTTTTTTTTGCTTGAAAGCTCAGATTTTGTCACTGGCTACAAATATTGTTTTCATTGAAAGAATGTGCTTTGGGGGTACCTCCTCCCCAAAATAGAATTTTAAAAGAAAGTGTATTGAAGTGTCAAGATTTAGTAAAATCAGTAATTCTTACTCTTTCAAAAAGGGTACTCTCAAGTGAAACTGGCTGTGTTTTCCTGCGAGGGCGTGGCGGTGGGCAACGCACGCCGTCCTCCGTCAGCGTTTGGTGCCACCGCCTTGATGCCTGCTCAGCCACCGGCTGTCCCCTCACCATTGCTTTTGTATCATCTGTGAAAATACCAATGCTGCAAAAAAGACAAATAATGTCTCGGTAATTTTATGAGAATAATTTTGACCTGGCAGACCTTCTGAAAGCTTCTCAGCAGCTTCCAGGTGTCTGGGGGGGCAACACCTCAGAGCCCCTGGAAAGGTGGGGGGGATGAACCCAGCCGGCTAGAACAGTTCTTCTGAGTTAAGCCTGGGGGACACACCCCCATCAGAACGGAAACCTGTTCCAGCTCACTGAAGCCGGAATGGGATTTACTGGCCGGATATTGGGGCACTCACAGAGTCACTCGAAGGCCGGGTTTTGTGAATTGGCAGCAAGCATCAAATGGAGACCCTCTGTCCAGAACCTGGGCCAGCATCTCCCCAGCAGGCAGGTGAGGCGTGGGTGAGGCGTGGCTGCTGTTGAGCCCAGGGTGTTGCATTTGCATCGCTCATAGCCTGGCCCTGGTCCCCAAGGCTGCTGCCACAGCTGTCCCTTCTCACCTTTGGCACCTGCAGCGATTTCCACCAAGTCCCTGGACGAACCCAACCCCTGAGTGGCTGACCCCAGGTCCCTTGCCCGCGTGCTGGCTGCTCAGTGAGCTGGGGAAGCTACTGCCATGCAATGCCTCCACTCCTCTGGCAAGTGCTTCTCTGCTTCCTACGAAGACTTATGAGGGGGGGCATTCTCCATGACTAGAGAAAAGGTTTGGATGCTAAGCAGCCAAAAAGTGACAACTGCTAGAGCCCATTTCAGCCGGAGCTGGACATTTGGTAGTAATCAGTCCAGTGCTGGTTGCAGGACAGAAGAAATCTCCAAGGAAGAAGAGTTCACTGAGTGAGATGGGAGAGGCCTGGGGATGAGCCTGGAGCCCTCCCCCTTCCCTTGGGAAGGCTGAGTGAAGCGCAGACCCCTACAAAGACCTGAGAAGGACGGGCAAGGGGAGCAGAGAGCTGTGTTTCAGAAGCCCATAGGGAAGGGCACTTGGAGACCGATGGAGCATTACGGTCTTGCGTCCCACCCAGAGGCCCAGGAAGCCGAGGCCTGAGAAATGTCCATTGAAGAATTATGTCTGTAAATCTGCTCCTTCCCCACCCCTCCCTTCTCTAGCCCACTGGAATGTGAATCATTATTACCTCTCAAAACAGCCGGGGAGCTGGGGTGTCACTTATTTCACAGATGTAGTTATTCTAGACACGGGGACGTGGGCACCCTCTGGCATCATTCCTAAGCACTGAACCGTCCCTGTGCAGCCAGGGCCCCGGCGGAGTCTGTTCCGGACAGGGAGTCTCGCAGGCAGCACATGGGAGCTCAGAAAGACCGCTCTGCCTTAACAAGTTTTGCACATAGCGGTAATCTATTCAGCAACGCTGTGGAGACCAAGCTCTGTGTTAAGAATTGGGATTCTTTTTTTATTTTTTTAAAGATTTTATTTATTTATTTTTAGAGGGGGGGAAGGGAAGGAGAAAGAGAGGGAGAGAAACATCACTGTGTGGTTGCCTCTTGCGCGCCCCCTACTGGGGACCTGGCCTGCAACCCAGGCATGTGCCCTGACTGGGAATCGAACTGGCGACTCTTTGGTTCACAGGCCCGTGCTCAGTCCACTGTGCTACACCAGTCAGGGCAAGAATCGGGGATTCTTAATGCAGAGGGTCAAACAATAATATATTCTTACCTTTTTCGACAGCACTGATGGAACTGGAGAGCATTAAACTAAGTGAAATAAGCCAGTTGGTGAAAGACAAATATCATATGATCTCACTTATAAGAGGAA
Source organism: Micronycteris hirsuta (assembly GCA_004026765.1). Classification (NCBI taxonomy): domain Eukaryota; kingdom Metazoa; phylum Chordata; class Mammalia; order Chiroptera; family Phyllostomidae; genus Micronycteris; species Micronycteris hirsuta. Next base: position 11,949 of record PVJI01005268.1, on the reverse strand, counting down.
TCTAATGAACAAAATAAACCAATGAGCAAAATAGAACCAGAGACATAGAAACATGGAACAGACTGATAGCTGTAAGGGGGGAGAGGGAAACTAGTTGAAAAATGGTAAAAGGATTCGTCAAAGAACATTTATGAAGGGCCCGTGGCCATGGACCACGATGTGGGGATTGAATATGGAAGTGAGGGGCAGGCTGGGTGGAGGAGGGCAAAGGGAGAAAACTGGGACAACTGTAATGGCATAAACAATAAAATATTTAAAAAAGATAAAAATAATATATGACAATGCAGACATAAGAGCACGAACAAAGCAAAATAAAAAAAGCACAAAGGACCGCAGTCCCATCTCCCCCCAGGGCTTGTCTTCATTCTCCAGACATGGTCTGCAGGGCCCTGGGCCCCTCCGCAAGGGGCGCACCCTGCTGCACCCGCCCTCCCTGCCCACGGGACCTGCCGAAGCCTTGGCCACCTTTCAGTTTCAGCTTAGACGTCAGTTCTTTCGCTCACAAGGCTCTGACTCACAAGTCTGCCTAGGAACCTTTCTGTGTGCCCCTGAGACATTTTGACTTCTCTCTCTTACCATGCGTGTGCCTGGTTACTGATTTTCCTGAGTGGGGAGTCTTCGATCCACCAATCCCACTTTGGGGTCTTTACCCAAAGAAAACCAAAACGTTAATTCAAAAAGATATATGCACCCCTATGCTCATGACAGCCAAGTAATAGCCAAGATATGGAAGAATCCTAGGTGTTTGTCAATAAATGGATAAAGAAGATGGGATACATATGAAGTCTTCCAGAAAAAGTCCAACCATTGTTAATACAATGAGAACAGTCTGCGCGGCATCAATGTAACCTGGAGAGTGGCCTGGAATGTGCAAGTGTGAACAATGATAACCTCACTGTACTAGTCAGTGGGGTCGGTAGATGCTGTGGAGTGAGCATGTGCACTGTGTGGCTGTCACATTCAAAACGGCTGAGCGAGTAGAGCAATGAGCCTACATCAGACTTTGCATTAAGCTTGAACACTCCTCCATGGAAACTGTTGGGGTGATTCAGAAGGCCGCAGCTATGGGCAACGGGTGATTGGCAGCTTCATCACACAACACACCCACTCATGCATCACATCTCGTGCAGAGTTTTTTGGCAAAACATCAAATCACCCAGGTGACTCAGCCCCTCTACTGCCCAGATTTGGCAGCCTGTGACTTCTGTCTTTTCCCAAAACTAAAATCACCTTTGAAAGGGAAGAGATTTCAGACCATCGATGAGATTCAGGAAAATATGATGGGGCAGCAGACAGTGATTGGGAGAACTGTGTGAGGTCCCAAGGTGCCTACTCTGAAGGGGACTGAGGCGTCATTGTCCTGTGTACAAGGTGTCTTGTATTTTGTATCTTCTTTAGTAAATGTCTCTTTTCTATAGCACATGGCTGAATGCTTTCTGGACAGACCTCCATATATAGACGTGATATACCTATAGATAGGCAGACAGTGGAATATTAAGCAGCAGTAAAAAAGAATAAAATCTTGCCACTTGCAACAATATGAATGAACCTTGAGGGCATTATGCTAAGAGATATAAATCAGAGAAAGACAAATACCCTATGATTTCACCCATATGGACAATCTAAAAAAAAACAAAACAAATGAATAAACAACAAAAAACCAGAAACGGACCGTGGATATACAGCACAAGCTGATAGGCTGCCAACGGGGAGGGGTGTAAGGGGGTCCGAATAAAGTTAAAAAAGAGAAAATAACGGGAGTCCTAGATGCAGGACCTGTTTACCTTACCACTGCGGGCCTTTCTCACAATTGCTTCCCCAGCGCCTGGCACATAGTAGGCACTCCATAAATATTTAAATGACTCCACGATGGATGAATAAATCAAGGGACTGGCGCTACTGCCGCCTGAGCTGCGTGGGCGCCAGCGGGGCTCATAGGGGGCAGTGCGCTGCGCAGGCGCACGGAGGCAGGAGGACGCAGAGCAGCAGCGACCAGGGCGCCTCCTTAGACCGACGGTACTGTCTGGGTCGGACCGGGAAGGGCTTGCGTTGCTGGAGGCGGCTGTTTATTCTGAGTAGTAACTTGGAGTTTTGTAAGTGTGCGAGAGGCGGCTAGAAGGGCATGCTCTCCGCACGCCCTCGCCGTGGGGGGCCGTGGGAAACGTAGGGGCCCAGCAAGCCTGACACTCCTCCGCCACCATGACCGTGCGGGGGCCGCGGCCCTGCCTGGCAGATGTGGCGCCTGGAGTGGGGGGCAGGTGCCCTACAAGAAGGGCCCAGCTCCGCTGGCTGAGGGGCCCTGTGATGTCGGGGACTCAGCCAAGCCTTGGCCCCGCGTCAGGAGCGCCATCTGCACCCCGACAGCCTCGATTTTGCAGTTGCCTCGCTTCCAACTCAGGCAGATTTGACACGAGCTTAGCAAATAGCTTTTCCAGAAGGTTTGTAAATTTCCAATCTGCTCTGCTACGTTTTCTCCTACAACTGCCACCGACCAAATGTTAATTTGGACCAAGACTGGCGGCTGATCAGCAAATGTATGGACTCATCACGGAATTGGAAAGGAGCCCTCTGAACGGACTGTTCCTAGAATGTACACATATACATGCATTATATATATGTAATTGTCAAATATTTACCAGTGAGTGAATCTTTACACATAGATGTATTCCTCAGACATCGCATGTAAAGAGAATTTTTGTCATTTTCATTCTAATTTTTAGGACAAAATCAAGGTACCCTTTGCTGTTATTTTAAAGACTTCTGCAATGAGTATCCCTTTTGTCAAAGTAGAATAATGGTCCTTATTCCTTCTGTCACATAAACTGTATACAATGTACATATGTTTATATCTGCGTGTTTGTATCTTTCGTGTACCTGTGTTGAGGATCACTTCGGGAAAATGCGAAACATGTTGGTTCCAGACTAGCTTTAAGATTTTCACGCTTCATTGAACAGACGGGGCAAAGGTTGAGTTACAGACGCAGCGTAATTGGCACCAAGATTTCATCAGCATCGCCATCCGCACGACGTCATCCACGCAGCAGAAGACGCAAATGCAGAACCCTGCAGCATGCTGGGACGAGCACCTTGCAGCTCGGAGCTGCATTTCAGATACAGCTTTTTGACATCTTATTAACTATGGAGGGGACAAGCATTTACTAATGGAAGAACTGGGCTCAGAAAGGACAAGTCTGCTAATGTACAATAGGTGTTATTTGGGATGGATGGAGTGTCTTCGATTCCCAGGCTGTGTGGTGACAGTCCCTCCTCATGAGTTCACATTCACTAACAGGCAACTTTTCCTGTGATGAGTTTTTCAAACGACCTTGAGAGTAACTTGGAGAACCAGAGGAGGAATACTTTCTGGAGTAAAGTAAATAACTATCCAAATTCACACGACCATGTGGAGGCAGGGGGACCAGTTAATTTGAGTTCCAGGGACTCTGGGAGCCTCCTTACAGTTGCGAGCAGAGAGAAAAGTGAGTGTACTTTGAAATTCTTAGAGGTGTTTGTGCAAGTGAGTATTTTTTCTCCAGGACTCCCCTCCACACTGGTGCTCCTGGTGGCCCCATGGAAGTGCCCCTGATGGTAGAATTTCCTGTCACTGTAGGAGGGTCCCCTTGCTTAGCAGCTTAGGTAGGGGCTGCATCTAACCTGACATCCTCAGCACCTAGTGCAGGGCAGGGCACGGGGCACGCTGCTTGGGGAACAAGTGAACGGAAGACTCTGTGAAGATACGTGAAGCTGGTGTAGGTGGTGGCAGCGCATTGCGACACTCTCTAGGAGGGAGAGGCCATGGGCGGGCTAATTCTATTCAGTCAGCACGCCGGAGATTGCACTGGTTTGTAACAGGCATTTTTCATACCCCTGACAGCAGAGAAAAATCCAGGCACTTGACTCAGGCAGGATCAATGGTTAATTTTCTTGGCCTGACAGGCAAACTTTCTGATAGGGCTTTTCCTTTTCACTCTTGAGTTGCCAAATGGAAAGGTGTGACTCTCGGGTGGTTGCCCTTCCTGGCTGCCTGGAGGAAGCAGTGGGAACTAGGTAAAAAGGTAGCTTGCCCACAAAATGGGGGATGTAGAGCTGATAGTGGAGAGTGATGGAACCCAGACACGTCACCTGAGCCTTGAATGCACGTGTTCTTAAAGTCATCATGCTTCAGGAAGAACAGGTGAGAGCCCCAAAATCTTTTGATGACGTTTTTTGAACTAAGTTTCTGTCACTTGCAATCAATAAGCTCTGGATAATTAGTTCGCTTTTACTGATTGTTAAGTAGTGAACAGACACTGCTTTTATAAAATAATAACAAGAAACACAGAAGTGAACACACATACCTGCAGACCCACACTGAGATCAAGGGCTCCATTTCTCTGATTTCTGAGACAAGCCAAGCAAGTTCAGGGGCCACCCTCCCTTGGCCTCGTTACCCAGCTGTGTGCAGTCCAGTCTGGGGATCGGGCAGGACTCAGGTTATGCTGCTGAAAGCCACTAACCCTTCGTAAAGAGATAGGGGCCCATCTTCAGTAAAATTGAAATTGAACAAAGAGAAAAACAGGCTAGGAAACTGAGATATACAATCTTTTATCATTGTATGGGAACTGCCCATTCAGGACAGAGCTCACCTTTTAATTTTCTTTCTTAAAAAATATATTTTATTGATTATGCTAATACAGTTGTCCCACCCCCTGATTTATTCCCCTCCACACTATGCACCCCCTCCCACCTGCATTCCCCCACCATAGTTCATGTCCATGGGTCGTACATATAAGTTCTTTGGCTTCTACATTTCCTATACTGTTCTTAACCTCCCCCTGTCTGTTTTCTATCTACCGTTTATGCTTCTTATTCCCTGTACCTTTTCCCCTCTCTCCCCTCCCCTTCCCTGCTGATAACCCTCCATGTGATCTCCATTTCTGTGATTCTGTTCCTGTTCTAGTTGTTTGCTTAGTTTGTTTTTGTTTTCTTTTTAGGTTCGGTTGTTGATAGTTGTGAGTTTGTTGTCATTTTACTGTTCATATTTTTGATAATCTTTTTCTTAGATAAGTCCTTTTAACATCTCATATAATAAGGGCTTGGTGATGATGAACTCCTTTAACTTGACCTTACCTGGGAAGCACTTTATCTGCCCTTCCATTCTAAATGAAAGCTTTGCTGGATAGAGAAATTTTGGATGTAGGTCCTTGCCTTTCCTGACTTTGAATATTTCTATCCAGCCCCTTCTTGCCTGTAAGATTTCTTTTGAGAAATCAGCTAACAGTCTTATGGGAACTTCTTTGTAGGTAACTGTCTCTTTTTCTCTTGCTGCTTTTAAGATTCTCTCCTTATCTTTAATTGTGGGTAATGTAAATATGATGTGCCTTGGTGTGTGCTTCCTTGGGTCCAATTTCTTGGGGACTCTCTGAGCTTCCTGGACTTCCTGAAAGTCTGTTTCCTTTGTCAGAGTGGGGAAGTTATCGTTCATTATGTTTTCAAATAAGTTTTCAATTTCTCGCACTTCCTCTTCTCCTTCTGGCACCCCTATGATTCGGATGTTGGAATGTTTAAGATTGTCCCGGAGGTTCCTAAGCCTCTCCTCATTTTTTTGAATTCTTGTTTCTTCATTCTGTTTCAGTTGAATGTTTCTTTCTTCCTTCTGGTCCAAACTGTTGATTTGAGTCCCAGTTTCCTTCCTGCCACTGTTGGCTCCCTTTATGTTTTCCTTTATTTCACTTTTCATAGCCTTCACTTTTTCCTCTGTTTTGTGACTATACTCAACCAATTCTGTGAGCATCCTGATTACCAGTATTTTGAATTGTGCATCTGATAGGTTGGCTATCTCTTCATCTCTTAGTTGTATTTTTTCTGGAGTTTTGATCTGTTCTTTCATTTGAGCTGTTTTTTTTTTTTGTCTTGGCACACCTGTTATGTATAAGGGGTGGAGCCTTAGGTGTTCACCAGGGCGGGGCAACCACGTAGTTGCGTTGTGATACTGTCTGTGGGGGAGGGGTCCAAGAGGGAACAGTGCTGCTTGCTCCGCTCTCTGCTGGTTTTCAGCCACTCCCTCTGCTACCCACAATCAAATTGGGTCCTTCTGGTGCTGATTCCCAGGTGGGTACGTTTGTGTACGTTCTAGGACCCTGTGGGTCTCTCCAACGAACTTTCCTGTGAGGCTGGGAGTTTCTCCCACTGCCACAACACCCACAGGTGTTTTCAGTCAGAAGTTTGAGGCTTTGTTTCCCTGCACGGGAACCCTGGGTTGTTGTGTGGTCTGTCTCGCTTCCCAGTTGTTCCTCCTGGTTTATTTGCATGTGAATGTGGGTACACCTGCTCTACCTGCTGCTGCCTTGCTGTGAGTCCTCTCTGCCTGGCTGCCCATCTCCACCCCTCCTACAGGTCTGGATGAATGTTTCTTTTTTAACTCCTTGGTTGTAGGACTTCGTACAGTTCGATAATCTGGCAGTTCTAGTTGTTTTTTGTTTTTAAATTTGTTCTTGTCCTTCTTTTGGTTGTGTGAGGAGGCACAGTGTATCTATTTATGCCTCTATCTTGTCCAGAAGTCCCAGGACATCTTTTAATTTTATGAATGGAGTATTTTGAGGAGCAGAAGTTTTAAAGTTGACCAAGTCCAATTTTTAATTTTTTTCTTTTATGGTTGGTGCTTTTTGAGTCCTGTGTAAGAATTTTTTTTTCTACTCCAAGATTGAGATTTTTCTCTTACGGTTGGTTATCTTTAGAGACTTCGTTGTTTAAGTTTTTACATTTAGGTCTATGATCCATTTCAGGTTAACTTTTTTGTATGGTGTATTGTAAGAGTCGAGGTCATTTTCCCTCCATATGGATATCTATTAGTTCTAACACCATTTGTTGAGAAAGATGTTCTTTCCCCATTGTGTATTCTTGGCTTCTTTGTTATAAATTAATTGACTTTATATGCTTGGGTTTATTATTGGGCTTGCTATTCTGTTCCATTGACCTATTTGTCTGTTTTTATGCCAGCACCATACTGTTTTGATTATTACAGCTTTGTAATATAGTTTGAAATGAGAATGTCTACTGCCTCCAGATTTGTTCTTCTTTCTCCATATTATTTGGGCACTTTTGGGTATTTTGTCATTCCACACAAATTTTAGGATTGTTCTATCTCTGTGGAATATGTCATTGGAATTTTGAGAGGCGTTGAATTGAATCTGTAGATTGCTTTGGGTAGAATACACATTTTAACAATATTAATTCTTCCAATTCACAAGCACAGTATATCCTTCCACTTCTTTGTGTCTTCTTCACTTTCTTTCATCAATGTGTTTTCATTTTCAGCCCATAGATCTTTCATCTCCTTGGTCAAATTTACTCTTTTGTATCTTATTCTTTTGATGCAATTATAAATGGAATTATTTTCTTAATTTCTCTTTCTGTTAGTTTATTATTAATGTATAGAAATACAACAGATTTTTGTATATTGATTCTGTATCCTGCAACTTTACTGAATTTGTTTATTAGTTCTAACAACTTTTTGGTGGGGTCTTTGGGGTTTTCTGTATATAATATCATGTCACCTGCAAAAAGTGACAGTTTTACTTCTTCCTTTCCAAGTTGGATGCCTTTTATTTCTTTTTCTTTACTAATTGGTCTGATGAGTACTTCTAATACTATGTTGAATAAACGTGGCAAGAGTGGGCATCCTTGCTATCTTTATCACTTAGGAAATTTCAAGGGTTTTAGGAGCTCTGTGTCAAGAAAGGGAACAAAGACCAAATATATTTGTTTTTTATTATAAATCACGATATCACAGGTCATGAACTGAGAAGTATGATTAATTCAACCCATGTACCTAAGAACCAGAAGAGAACCCTAGTGCCCAAGGAACTCCCCCCGGGTCTACCCCCAGTTGCAGGTTCTAACTCTGGGATGCTCTGCAACCACTTGTCCTCTTACATTGAAGCAAATTGTCCAGAGTTCACTAGATAAGCCAGCGGTTCTAGCTAAGTTCTCAGGACACCAAAGCTGGGTGAAACAAGTCAAATTTGGAGGCACTTTTTCAAGTCTTGGGCACACTGAGCATCTCCAGGAAGGCCATGCAATACGAAGCATTTCTGAAATGATATATATTAGACAGCTTTCTTTTCATGTCGGTCTGGCGTTTTGGGAATCACGGTTCGAAGACTGCTGTGCCAGACGAGGGCTAGCTGATGCACGAAATGAGTGGTAAGATCTTGGGTCATAGTAGAGGGACTTCCGAAATTCATCTGGCCCGTCCTCAAGTTTCATTTATGATACAACTCAAGACACATAGAGCAAACTGAGACCTTGTCCTTCCACTATGTAGGATAGCATTCTGTTTTGTGGTGATGTTTCTTAAATGCTTAATAAGCGTCATGGCAACTGATGTTACCTCCACCTTATTAAGGCTAGTATCTGATCTGTAGAACTGCATTTTATGGTACATTTGTGACAGAAGTTTCTAATTTTTTTTTAAGATTTTATTTATTTATTTTTAGACAGAAAGGAATGAAGGGAGAAAGAGATGGGGAGAAACATCAATGTGTGGTTGCATCTCACGTGGCCCTCTGGGGACCTGGCCTGCACCCCAGGCATGTGCCCTAACTGGGAATCGAACCAGCGACCCTTTGGTTCACAGCCTGCGCTCAATCCACTAAGCTACACTACCCAGGGCTAATTTTTGACACAATAACTAAAGGTTAACTCTCTGTTTTTCTTCATTTCTATCTTCTTGGAATAATCCTTAAGGAGAAAAAGACTTAAATGGAAATATTAGTCCTACCTATACCAATAACTCATTGTTATCTTAAGTTTGGGGGAAAAGAATAAATTATCAGGAAAATCTTATATGAGAACCATGAGGATTAATGGAGTTAATATACAGGGTCTGGCAGAGGCAACGCCTGCTTGGGTGTGGTTGGTAGGGTAATAATATGGGTGTAATAATTTATAGCTTTAATTAGAACATTTCACCTAAAATGTCATAGGGTGTGCTTGAGTGTGATATTGTTATATTACAGAATTACATGCTTATGATTTTGTAATAAAAAGGGGCATTATTTGTGCCAGCAGATCCTGTATGTAAAATGCTTAAGACAACACCTAGCACAAATTAGACACTACGTATAAACGTTTGTTTAATAAGTGAAACAAGAAATTTAAAAGCAATTTAGACATTGGTGAAGTAATGACAATTTCCAACCTGGTCTCCAGTGAATACAGGTTCCGAGAGGACTCTGGGAGGGAAATAGTATTCTTTTTTATAGTAAAGAAAGAAGTCAGAATCTTTCATTCTGACTTTTTTTTTCCAACCAAGGAAAACATTTCCAATCATCTGAAAGCTTTAAAGAAAACTGGTTTCTTTGAACAAGACTCATTACTTGGACAGAAAAACCAAATGGTTTTCATTACTCACCAGCAAAGAAACCGCACAACTCGAGGGTCTAACTATTGCCTGTTAATAGTGAGCTGCCGACAGACTCTCTTATTCTGAAGAAGTCAGCTGAACAAGCATTAGAGACCACAATTCCATCTTCCAGAGAACCTCCCCTTTCTTCAGTTGTCAAAATGGCATTAGATGAAGAGCTTCTGGAACTCTATCAAGTATCTTGGAAGCTACACCCTAAATGATTTTCTACAGTAAATTCTAGTCTAAGACTCAGTCGTTCTTGAATATTGCATGTTCATGGCCTAACTAGGAGAGTTCCTTTGAGAAGGAAAAAAAACTCCAGAGGTTATTTTCTAGACAAACATGAAGATTTGCAGAATGTTGAAAAACTGGACTGGGGATAAAAAAAATCATAATGTGAATCCGTTATTGCTGCTGTCACCGGGAAAAATTTTTTGTCACCATAAGACTTTTGATGGCAAGTTTTCATAAGTAGATGGTGGGAGATCGAGAGGCAGGATTTGATGAATATTTTATTCTGTACCCAAAAAAGGCATTTTTAAACCACCCATTCTTTCTGTGAGAAAAAGTTCTGTTCTACCAAAAAGAATGCATGGCAGAGAGAATAATTTAGGGATTCTAGGGACCTCAAAAGCCATCAAAAGAGGCAAAACAGAGTTGTACAGTGACCACAAAGCTCCTCATTGCCTCGGAGAGGAAAACAGCAAATGCATTTTATAAATAAAATTAATTTTAAGTTTTACCTCAGTGCAACTTGCTTGTTTTCTCATATTAAATGTTTTATGAAGCCAGTCCTGCAAGAAAGCCTTTCTATGTGTGCTCAGTATTTCTAAGGCCTTTCGGGAGAGAGATGTCTTCTGACCCAAGACTCTATTTCTCATTTGCTACCAGATGTGTTTTGTAATTTTAAAAAGTTTATGGAATTTAGAAAGTTTGACAGGTGATAAGAAGGTAAAGAATTTGGTTGCTTTTCTTAAATATGAATGAATATGGCCTTAAAAATAGGGATTCTCAATCTTTCCAGAGATGGTACGTGCAGTCGGTTGATTGATCTCTGTCTGATGCCTTTCTGCCTAAATCCTTTAGAGAAATGCTCTCCGATGTGTTTTCAAGGTCGTTGCAGTGGCTGAACGTATCCGGAGTGGTTCCCAAGGTTAAACCTGGGCATGACGGGACTACCTGCTCTAATGTTCTCCCTACTTACGCACATTGGGGTCTCAGATTTCCTCAGCCCCTGCCCATCCAGCTGTGGGTGTTTTGCTCCTTCATCAGCACAACTATTTCAACTGGGCCTTCGAGTGAGCAGCCCCCCTGACTGAACATTTCTGCTACGCTGAAGACTTTTCCTTTAAAACCTCATCGTGCTATTTTGATTTTTAACAGCAAGAGTAAATATGTATTATTTTTAAAGCTCTAGGAAGTTTAGACTGTGACGTTTCCTTGATTCCAAGATACCCCACTCATTTAATAGAATCTTTTGGGGAATTGTACCTCCCATCTACAAGATATCTCCCAACTTCAGAAAAGTTAAATTGTGGGGGGAAAGAAATATGTCATAAAAAAAATATAGTGCATGTACTGATGTGGAAAAATGTTTGAAATATACTTTTAAATGAAAGAAGCAAGTTACAGAGCAACTGGTAACTGCAATAGCATAACGGATAAGCCCCCGTGTGCCCTGTAGAAGTGTGTTTCTTGTTCACACGACCCTCTCAAGCAGACTTGGGGCGACTCTCCCGCCAGCACCCAGGCTGGGGAAAGCTCCGTCGTCTCCGACATGAAGCTGCGTCCACCCCAGCCAGCTAAAAGGAGAAAAGAAGTTGGGGCAGCATGTACGGGAGGTTTTCCTTGCCAGGTCTAGAACACACACACACACACACACACACACACACGCGCGCACACACACACACACACACACACACAGAGTACTTCCACTCAGGTTCCATTGGCTAGACTTAGTCATGTGACCACCTCTGACTTGCAAGGCAGGCTGGGAAATGTATCCTGCAAGTGTTCTCAGGAGGGAGAGGGGAACACAAATTGTTCTTTAGCAGTCCCTGCTTGTGTGTGTGTGTGTGTGTGTGTGTGTGTGTGCGCACGTGCATGGGTGTATATACACAGGGGTGGGCAAAAGCAGGCTTACAGTTGTGCATATGGAAAACAATACAATAATTAATAAATAATAATACAAGATTAAAGTGTGTTTCACATACTCACCATGGCAAACCTACTCTTGCCCACCCCTGTATATCTTATCTTAGTGAAAATATAGAAATATTAGCTGTATTAGGGTGTCCAGAGAAACAGAACCAATAGTAGATATCTTTAGATAGATGATGGGTAGACGGTCAGTATCTCCTGTATGTGTAGCTTATTATGAGGATTGGCTCAGGTGATTGTGGAGGTTGAGAAGCCCCACGACCTTCTATCTCTAAGCTGGAGATCCAGCAAAATCTGTGGTGCAATTCAGTCTGAGTGAGTCCGAGGGCCTGAGACCCCAGGAAGCTGGGCATGGTATTGGTCCCAGTCTGGGGGCAGGAGGACAGGAGGGGAAATGTCCC